>JAACJN010000147.1:0-109997 GCA_013368555.1 Collybiopsis confluens | reverse complement strand
TTCCATAACATACTGCATATCCAATTTCATTTCCCAGTTCCTTGTTGACCGTACTTGGTAGGTCAGGCACCTCTGAATCCAACAGATATGATGATGGAAGGTCACACATGTTAAAATGCAATGAATGTAACATAATGCGCAAGCATTGTTTAGCCAACAGTGTTTCATATAGCCCCACAAATTCTTTTTCAAAAAATTCATGGAATGACTTGTGATAAATGTATATACGCTCGTCTCTGATATATACTGTTGCATGAAGTGCTTTAACCACCCTCAAAACCAAGCTCTCGCCTGCTGTATGTGTATTTTCTCCAGCAATCTGGCAAGATCATTCACTCGAAGGGGCTGTTTTGCACAAATAATTGCACCAAGTACTTTGCGGTGTTTTTCATACCGCTCACTATTTTGTAATCCCAGCACCTTTTCAACAATGGTTTGGTATAGGGCATTGATCCCAGAATCCTTGGATAGAATATTCTGAAGTAGATGCTTTTTCAATTCTGTAAGCTTCTCCTCATCAGCAAGCTCCACTGTGCTGCCACCATCATTCAAAACCTCTCTGATAACTGTAGCTGCGTAAATGAATAGTCCATCACATTTATTTACAAATTCTGCCAATAAGCCATCTATCAGAAAAGGGAGTTTCTGTTGGATGTATTTGGAAATATCTCCTGCTACTTGGCTCGTTTCTACATCCTCGAGTTTGCAAATGGCTTCATTTGACAACTCTTCATTGCAGACCTTTGTATGGTCTGATCAGGTCTACCATAATCAAAATTTTGATTCCATTGATTTTATCTCTTGATATGCCCTTTAAAAAGCTGCTGGAGTAGTAGAGAACCTCCGGAGCATCAAGCTCATCAAGGGCATCAATAACAATGAGCCATCTGGATGATTCCTCAGGGCTCCTTTTCTGCCATGGCTCAATAGAATACTAGAAACATGATTCTTGGGTCATTCACAGCATCTTCATCAACAGCTGCCAATGCATCCCAAATGTATCAGACCTCTTTCCTAACTGGTATACAATAGTAGGAATAACATTTTGTTGGCTGCGCAGCTCAGCTGACTGGCGCGAACAAAGAATGAGGCCCCAAGTTGGCAATCTCCAACTCTGTTGCTGTACTTCTTGCAAATTGTCTTTGCAATTGTGGATTTCCCCATTCCAGCCATCCCTCTAATCCAGAAAATGGATGGAGAATGACCGGAAGTGTCAGAAATCCAATCTTTTAGTCGAGCAAGAATTTCCACTCGAGTCTCGGGAGTACAAATGTCATGCCTTATACTGGCATTATAGGAAGCATGACGTGCCAGTGGCCACATGTCAAACTGATATTTTTAGCTGCTGAAACAGATGATAGACAAGCAGTTATACATACCATCCTATTCATCCTTGACTCTGTTAGTGCAAATACTTGTAATTGTGTCTGTATTTCTCATAAATGAATTAAACAACTTGTTCAAAAAATTTTAGCATACCTGGATCTTCTGACTTTCTTTATCAAGCCCTGCTACCATGTCTTGCAAATGTGAGAGATAATGCCCGCTGTAATAACCTGCTTGGTGATATTTTGGGCTTGCATATTATAGAGTTTCAATGTTTGATCCACTAGAAACCTATAACAAACTGTAAGCAATCGCAAGTATCACTGCACTAGCTCAAACATACTTTGCAAATTTAATGCCCTGGTTCTTTCGCATACCCTGCGTAAGAGCCTTATTAACTATCTCCAAATAGTCCTTGATATCCTGGAGCAGCTGCTGCATTTTATCCTGATTGTCAATACTGGTCTATTCAATATGCTGTGAGTATCCCAAGAATCTGAATGTGCTTTGAAACATACCTCAGCTGCCGTCGAAATCATGTTGAAGACAAGTGATGGGGGTCTTGAATGGAGTGCCTTGAAGCAAAGGCTCAATGATCTCTGTTACTTTGTGTAGACCCTTCCAGCCCTCCACAAATGCCTTGCGGACTTCAGACATCACGGGAAGTTTACCATGGCTCTCATTTTGGCCTTGTGCAATATGTTCAACAGCACTCAGTACATTGTCTACACAAGAGATACAAACATGGTTAGATGTTAAATGATCATGAATAATAGATGATAATGAACACACCAGCTGCGCTGGTGGAAATCTGAGCCTGATGATGATGATTATCCATTACTGGGCCAACTGATTTTTCATAATGAGTAAGATACAAGTGAAAGCAAACAAGAGCTTACAAGTTCCAGTATTGAGGGAAGATGCTGCTTCAGGTGCACTTGCAGACATGGGATCCCCTCGGGCTTGATCTACAAATATAGATATAAATGAAATGGATGGCTGAGTATTGATCATTGATGTTTAACTTTTACACACCTGTGGCTTCCATCTGAACAGGAACTCTAGCGTCCTGCCAATTCTCACCTCCTGGATCTTGTTCTGATATTGAAAATGTTGAAGTACTTAGGAACGCGAAGATATAGCTAGATAAATTGAACCTACCAGCCGTGCCAGTGATAGCCTGTCCGTGGTCACCATTATTGTTTACTACTCCAACTTCTTCTGAGTAAAGCATAAGGAAAACCGGACACAAAAAAGGATATCAAAAACCTACCAGTTGGAGATGACATGTTGAGCCCTAGAGCAGGAACAACAGCACCGCGAGTTCCAACATCTATACCAAAGATGGTGATTTTCGAATGACTAAGTAGCCGGTTGATGATTAGTATTCAGCTCATACACACCTGTAGCTATGATCAGAGCTTGAGCCTGAGCTTCGTGCTGATTTTGATTTCCTGGAACTTGTTCTGATATTCAAATTGGGAAAGCAGAAACAATCAGATTAAGCTATATCTGACAGGTATATAGCCTAACGACATACCAGTCT
The DNA here is from genome assembly GCA_013368555.1 of Collybiopsis confluens. Lineage (NCBI taxonomy): Eukaryota > Fungi > Basidiomycota > Agaricomycetes > Agaricales > Omphalotaceae > Collybiopsis > Collybiopsis confluens. The sequence goes on along the minus strand of JAACJN010000147.1, from coordinate 107,125 downwards.
GGACCTCCAATAAGCTGACAGGAATTTCGAGTTGAGATGGTACTTCAGATCCACCTGGACGGTGGGACCCTGGATCGTTGGGCTTGAAAATATTGAAGAGCTTGTCTCGCACTCTACCCCTGGTCTGGGGGGTACCGGAGTACCTGAGTGAGACGACACTCCAGATACGGCAGAAGGAGCTGGAGATCTGGAGCGTTGTTTTTTCTTGAACAAATCAAACACTTTATCCCTTTTGCGCCCACGAGGGGGCTTAGTGGCGATTGCGATTTTTTTTTTCTCTGCCATTTGAGTAGAATTGTGTTGCACTTGGTACTAGGACGAGATGCAAGAGGAAAGAAGAAGGGGAAAAAACGTGTGTTCACCCCCCCGTGTTGGATTCAAGCGGAGATTGAAAGAGAATGAATAGGACGGAAGGTGCAGCGTGTCTTGTCAATGACCTTGTCAAATGACCTGTTGAGATACTGGTCAGAAGTCCGAAACAGCAATTTGAGCTTACTTCTGGACAGGGCCCACGAGTCGGTGTGATCAGTCTCATCAATGGATCTTTCAGGTTTCGTGAATTAGCGAATCGGCCAGCCAGGTACTTAAGACCGAGTAGACAAGAAAATCAAATAAATTTTCTTGAGTGCACGGATACTTCACCACTAAGTTGTAGCTTGAAATTTTGCCATATTTTGAGAGGTACATATAAGTGGGGTAAGGCCGTGAAGGCAACTGCACAGTATCATATGACCGACCTACATACTCTTGTTCCGTGCCGGCTTACCGGAGGATAAGATAGGAGCGGGGATAAGTCGGCAGCCGCCCGCCGCATTAGGCGCTCATTGCCACGTATAGCCACGCGAAGGATTGATTTCGAGCTCCTCTCTGGTTGGAACGTCCGGGTACTGGCGTCCATGGGTGGGTGCGCGGGTCAAGACCCAGCCAAACACACCGAAACTAGAATATAGCAGCTGTTTGTTACTACAAACATATATATCCAGCGGCTCGCTATCATACCGACTCCACATGTTATCTTATCTACCCTTCACTCACTCGCTCCAAGCCTCCAGCCTCCGGTATAAACATTTTATGTCGATTGCGCAATCGCGGAACGGAACATGAGCACAAGACATCGATCAAATTTGCGATATATGGTCATGGGAAATCGCCAGTAACCAACACCCCCTACAAATTTTCGTAAATACCAAACCTAAAGCTGAAGGTTTGGTACATACTAACCGGAAATCGGAACAGGCCGACATTTCTCCGCTTGTCACTGCCGACACTTCCTGCGTCCGCCAATCGTCGACTCGGAGTCGGGCCCCAAAGCCTCACGGAATCTCCCTCCAGTGGTCCGTCCCCGCATCTCCAACACTCCAGCTCACTAGTCCCAGCACGGGCAACCTCGATCAATGGAAAACTTTACAAAGAAACATTAGTATTCATCTAAGGTTGGTTGCCGTCAAATAGGGGGTAGGGTATCTACGGGTGTTTTTATACCCAGAGAGCTTTTTTATGGTCGTTAAACGGTTAAACTCGTTGAATACTGTGAGTACCTCATCTGAGTGTACCGCTCCATTTGACGCGGTCAATGAGTGAGAATAACGGTAACGATGTTGAATTAGTCGATGTCGAGTGAGTGTATCGGTTGTGGTTCTGTTTCGCCTTTTCATAATGGCCTTTTGAACTCACACGATGGCAATGCCATGCGCTGCACTTTATCCCCAATTATTCCAGGTTTTATCAGCGAATTCAAGTCGAAACCTTCAGACAAAAAGAGGATAAGGACGAAATAGTACGGGAATATTTGCCCCGGCGCACGCTGCTACGCCTTCAGCACCCGAACTCGCAGCTTACCAGTTTACAGACTCGACATAGTACACAACCCCTCCTCCCTTGTACCTCTATTGACATAATCACAAAGAAGCCAATCATTGCGTCCTCTCATATACTTTGATGACTAGTATGCTACCTGCCCGTCTTCGTTCCTCGAATGATCATCTTGGTCATTTGGAACTGGACAGCGTATGGAAAGACAGAGGATCGCGGAACAGGTGGGGGATCAAGGATCAAGGCTGAGTGTTACTTCGTACGGAACAATGAGTAATAGTGAAGGGAATGCGTGCATTTGAAGCGTAAGGAATTTTTCGGACTCGATGAATCACGCCGGAGATGGAAGTATGTGCTTGGGCAAAAATTAGTCCTACAAATCCGGGAGGGAGCAACTCAATTTTTCTTCTTTCCTCTTTTGCGAGATCTGGTAAATTTTTGTCCTGCGCCTTTGACTTCCCTTCGATGGTTTCCTACCTGATTTTTTATTCCAATTTTTACGTTCTGATCATACTGTACAATTTATATATGATACGAAATTTCACTATTTTTGTGCTCTGGTTCTAGCTAGAATAGTGTATCTATCCTTCCTATCTTCGATATCTTACTATCTTCGTCACTGTGTCGTTGAGTGTCGTTGCATGTCAGTCAAACCCGCAGATTCCGGAGCCGGAGTCTCCCGAATCACCCTTCTACGGTGACCTCATCTCCTTTTTAACTTTCACCCTTCCTACCTGCACGATGACATTTTCTTCTTCTTCCGCTCTCGGGACCTCGGTTTATTTGGCTTGACCGGACGAAAACAAGTTTTCTGGCACGGAAGTTATATCGAAGATTACCTGCCGCCTCAAGCATGAGGGCCCATCATCCGGTTCGAATCCTCATGTATTATGACCTTATGACTTTACGGTAGAGCCCAATTTTCAAAGTCTCGCAAACGGTTCGGCAATAAATTGGCGTAATTCAAGCGTACTAGAGTGAGCAGAAATATAGGATCGGGAATCGTAATTATTCAGGCTAGTAGCGGATGTCCGACGGAGCGATAGAAATGATGTTCCGTGCTTTCTATTTTTGAACCCGCGGAAATGCAGACGTAGCGACATGTTCCCGCCAATCTGATGTGTTAATTTCTTCTTTTCTACATTCATTCTAGGCTCATGTTAGAAAATTTCATGAGAAGGCTGTGTGAAGTTATCCGACTCGTCACTCATCACAAGTCCTAGTATATGGAATCCTTCTTGACTTGAATCTTGATGCGGGAATGTCGGACCACGTCGTATCGTATATCAGACCTCCCCGGTATAATCTAGTCTCTATCCATTCTCACACTAGACGAATCCGGTGAGAACCTTAGGCATTACTATGGAAGCGAGGTAGCGAGGTTTAACCGCATTCCGGTGGTATAAATATTCTGTATTGAAATGTTCCATGATGGACGTACCAAATGGGCTTCCTCAGCTCGGTCACAGCATACGCATAGAATTTTACAGTATTTAGCTTCCGACTTCGCCAACCTCAATTGTGGTGAGCATGGAGATTCTTAATCTATCGCACCCACTAGTAATATCAGGCTTTCCACGGATCTTTTGGCTGCCGCCTGCCACGCATTCACCAGGCCGTGATAAGTACTATAGCCGCATATCTTTGGAGTTAGACGAGGACTTGGAGCGTTTCATAACTGGAGCTGCGGAGGTTCGCAAGATCCTAACGGCCCTGGAGAAGCCGGTCCTTCAAGTACCAAATGTTGGACATGGTAGGGACAGAGATAATTATTAATATACTCGACAAGAGAAAATCCTCTGGAGCTCATTTGCTGTATGGTGTGATTTTTTTTTTTGCAACTTCACCAAAAGATATCATGATCATTTTTGCCCATCAGGTAAATGTGGCTCTTCCTTTGCAGGAGAAGATGAAACTTTTTGCTCAATTTGCGGGCGGACGTAGATTGAAGATTTCCAAATCTTGGGTTCCTGTTTAATTCAGCTTTGCTCAGATAGAATAGGCTGCTGTCCTTTCACTAACGTACGAGCAGGAACTGAACGATCAAAGGCTTAGGGACTCTAGTCAAGACTCAAGACGTACAAGTTTTATTCTAAATTTTTATCAGACAGTCCGTTACTAGATATATACTAGTAGCTCAGCTATGAGTGTAAGTCGATGAAGAACTTGAGAACTCGAATAAAACTTGTGATAATTTAAAGTTGAGCCTATATCTGGTAAACGGTTGCGAAACCTGTGTTGTACCTACACTAGCTGAATCAGCATCGAATTTGTGATGGACAGCCTTAGGTCGACTTCTGTCCCGCCCTGTCTGGCAACATCTTTCCGAATATTAGTACTGTCCCGCTCTGTCTAGCACATTTTTCCGATTAGTACTGGCCTTTGCCAGATAAGTTCATATTTCCTATCTCGCCACACATTGGCCTTTCTCTGTTCAGTATCGGAATTGCGCACCTACATATTGAATTTCGATCCCCATTCTAGCGTAAAAATGAATGGCAATCTGGTTATTATATCGTCTGAAAAATGAGTTGATTTATGAGAAAAAGATTTACGCAAACTGTCATATGATTCATTATCTTCCCACATGCGCCATGCTTAAAGCTGCCTATCATTCGTCATGCAGATCAGACATGCCTTTCGTTGCCCCTCCACCATCTCTGGCGCTAGAGTTCCAGTTCGATTTCCACCTTCTCCATAATCCTACACATGTTATCGCAGTTCACCCTTTATCGAATGGAACACTCAAGATCTATACCTTCGCTGACGTTGTTCCACGTATTCACGAGCTTGCCTACTATCTGCATACCGAGGTGAATGCCTCAACTCGGAGCTCCAACCAGTGTTCCAATCGCACGCCCATTATCGCCATTTTGGCCACATTAGGTAAAGTGTATGATGATTGTAGGGCGAAGTTATTTTTGCTCAATATGCAATAAAGACGCCTTTACATATTTCATGGTTATTATGGTGTGGATCTTGGGCCCATTCATGTGTCACCGTTACTAATCGGTATCTTCACTACAGGGTATATTGAGAGCGGGAATGATAGCTTTCCCAATATCACCGCGCTTCTCTCCGTCTGTTACTGCATATCTCATTGATACAGTACAACCTTCTCACATATTGACCGATGAACGGAGTCAACATCTCACTCGAAATGCTCTTCACTTAGTCCAAGGCTCAGTAAAACCCTGCGAAATTCTTGCTCCGTCATTTGAGCAGATATTTACTCCTAAACACGCAAACACTTACTTTCCCAAACACTCCCGGGATTTACATGATATTGCATATGTCATTCATTCTTCCAGTGTGTATATGCTTTTATATTTTTGATAATATCTCAAGTGCCCCCTTTAGGCTCCAGTGCAATGTTTCCAAAAACCATTCATTGCTCAGCTCATTTTATGCTAAAGAATGCTGAGGTTATTGGTACGCTAATTTCTCAATTATGGTGGCAATAACAATAACGATAGAGTACCGAGATAGACTATGCTTCTGAGTCACTTGCTGGAAAGATATTTGGCTTACAGGGGTTGGAGCTCTTTCATTTTGTGGGACTTGCATTTCTGAATTGGCTGGTGAGCTGCTATGTCTGTATCAAAAAGGATGTACGGCCCATACTTCCAAGGCTCGCTCCGGATTTGCGATGGCTTTGTTAAATCCATTAGATCCATCTTCAATTATCCCAGCATCACCAAAGACCATTTTCGAAGGTTTTTTATCTACCAACCCCTCTTATGTTTATGCTTCCCCAGCACTGATTGAGGTGTGCCTCTCATTTTGTCCAGCATGATGGGAAAACTTGATAATTGTTTCTTCTAAATTAGATATGGGCACATAGTCCTAAGATCACATTGTTCCTTGCATCAATTAAAACAGTGGTGATGCTAGCGTATTTGAATTCTTTTCATATTTTCGCTAATCATTGGACCCGTTTCAGATTACAGCCGGGAAGCGATTGAATAAAGCCGTCGGCGATGCCTTAGTCGAACGCGGTGTCCATATTAATGTTGCCTTTGGGTCGTAAGTCGGACCCGAACATGGTACAATTTTTACTCACACAATATCATTGAATATTGCTTTCAGGACAGAAACTGGCGCTATTTCAATTTTGTCTCGTAGCGTTTGATTTATTCATTCCAACGGGACAAATGCTTATGCTTATCTGCAGCTGATCAAGGAATGGACTGGGAGTACTTTTATGCACCACCTATTCAGGAGTTTCAGTTTGGACGTCGGCCTGACGGATACTACAGCCTTATTGTCCTCGTAAATCGCACTATCTCGAAGGTTACATTTTACTTGACTTTTTTTTTTTTTTTTTCAGAGTACCCAAAATCGCACCCTACCAGTCTGCAATACAACATATGCTGAAACTCCAGCCTATGATCCAGGAGATATTTTCATGAAGCATCCTACCAAGGAACATCATTACTGTGTAATTGGGAGAAGTAGTGATCAGATCATGCTCATGTCTGGCGAGATGGTAAGTTGGGCTTTACCATCATTATTCGCAGCTGGCGAACATGCTGACCTCGCCCCCCAGGTAAATCCTGCACCCATTGGTTGGTATTGATTGACTTTTACCGTTTCAAAATGATATACTAATGTATATTGTAGAGGAAATTATATTGAGACACCAACAAATACAAAGCACACTTCTTTTCGGTCACGCACAAAAGTACTTGGGTATTTTGATCGAGCCCATTGAAGCAATCTTGCATGATACGATAGAACTGGAAATTTTTCTGGCGGACTTCCAGTTTGTTCTGGACTCTTAAATCATTACTTGAAATTGATGGAATTTTTTTCTGCAGTCACGTATTGGATGGTATTAATGTCACCCTTCCTTTGTATTCTCAGATTCCAAAAGAGGCGAGTGTTCCAACTATAGCTCATTTTCACGATGCTGACAGATGGCAAACCCTGCAAAGATGGTTCTATTGGCATCTCCGACAAAACCAATTTTACTTAGTCCAAAAGGACTACCAAGACGAGCACTCATGCTCAAAGAATATGAAGAGGAAATAGCGTCCCTTTACTTGCGCCAAGGGAAAGTACAGGTCAGAAACTGAGTGAAGGCACATTTAGTAGTGTACCAGTAATTATTACAATATGCTTTCAACAATTCTTTCACAAGAGTAGTACTCTACAAATCAATCATATTCGCAAGTAGTTTTAAATTCCTGTGTAATGGTAATAATAGAGCGTTACTTGAATAATAATGGTCATATTTAGCTATGATATCTGGGCCGGGGCTAAAGCTGCATTTCTGTTCACATAACAGTCCCACTACTTTTAGGAATCTAGGCTGATTTGTTTGCATTGAATTAACATTCCTACTATATGGAGGAAAGAAGCAAAATGCAACGAAAAAAAAAGATCCCTCCATCTCATTGTGGACGTACATTTAATATTTTAGCCGCGGGAAAACTTAATTTGAATCCTGAAGAGGCTAATGAATAAACGTTAGGTTGCTAATATTGCACCGTTTCAAAGGACTTCTTACATATGAGAATAGTAAGTCATCATCGGAATCATATAAGCCTTCTGGGTCCCACCCCACGCTCTCAAACTTCTTTTGCCAGGGAGAAACAACTTCATATGTAATGTCTGGCACTGTTCGGGATTCATTTTTCATGATAAAATCGTGCAGAGCTGGGTCGATGCTGCTTCCAAATTAGTGGTCAGCCCCTGAAGTTAATGCTAAGGGCTCACTGCTCAGAAAAATCCACAACAACGAAGTGTGGAGCGCCCGGAACAATAAGTAAAGAAGTATCTACACCGGCCTGTTTCAAGGCTTGCAAGAAGTCTTCGGTGTACTTTTGAGTGTAGGCGATATCATCGGTACCATACACCAGTTGTACAGGGCATTTTATGCATGATAAGGCTTTTGTTGTATTGGACCTCCGATTTAAGAGAAAATCAAGGAAGCCGATACGGTAGTTCTTCAGGCCATGGAAGCCCCAATGTTTTTGTGCGAGTGGAAATGAAATATCTGACATGCTATGATAAATCAAATCAAACTTTGTCTGCAATTCCAGAGAGTATAATGACGTACGCTTGCCCAAGTTTTGAAACTTTATTACTGAACATGAACTGTGCAAAACCATACCCCGTCTCCTTCATGCGCTCGAAGTCAACTTCAGTTGGACCCAATATCGAAGAACACCACGACTCGTATAATTCCTGATAACCTTCACGTGCGTCTGGAGGCTTTGGTATATTGAGTATGAACCCCTAAAAGTTCCCATTTGACAGTAGAGATAACGTACTTCTTCTTCGCAGGTATGAGATATGATAAAGAGTGACTGGACTCGGTCGGGATCAGTGATTGCTATATTGAGAGCAATAGGGCTTCCGTAGTCCATTGCAACAAAATGGCTTGGAGGAAGATTTAGGGTGTCCTTGTCGAGTGAATTCAAATTTCCAGAGGCATATCGAAGGTACGGAAAAAGCTCACCATGAAACTCAGGACATCCTGTGCCGCATCCTCGACAGTATATCCCTCTGGAAACTCATCTGCTTCAGTGTTGCCATGTGATCTGAGAGAAAATACCACAAGATTGAATTTCCGAAGTAGAGGATTGGAAAATTGACCTAATAAATTTGAGACGACGGGACATTTTCAGTAAGTAAATATTTTACAATGAAAAACATATGGGAATGCAAGGGGGTGAAACCACAAAACCACCGGAAGATTGGGGTCGATTGAATCTGCTGTGTTAGACCGCGGGGTGCAAATCGTGTACTCGAAGCTGATCTTTCCATAAGGTGTCTTCACTTTAAGATGGGGCATTCCAGCAAGTAAATGATGGGTAGGGTGATAGTGAAAGGGAAGAACGGGCAGATTAAACGATAGCCCAGAATCATATCAATTTGTGTCCTCGAATTAAATTGGTCATTTAAATCACCGCAAGAGTAACTGAGTCCCACGACAACTGAGTCCCACGATTCGGATGGAATAGTGACAAGGCGACGTATCATTGACCGTAAAGGACATATCAGACTGTTGTGATGCCTTTTTTTTCCCATACTTGTTTTTTCCCATACATGGCGAAGTCGACCATGTCCACGCGCGACCATTTGCGGCTACCTCTTTTCTTATTTCTCTGCATAGGCAGCATAGCTGGATTGTTTCATCGTGGTTTTAATTTTGTCCAACATCTCTACATTGCTTTACCCGATATCTCTGCATTGTGTTGCCCGCTCTCACTCTGACCGTTTATGCTTTTGGCTCCGATTGCCATCAACCAGACCCAAAGGAAACTTGTATACAATGGCACTGCCATAATCATTGATGTCTAACCTATAAAAGCTATCGCCGTTAAGAACGTGTACAGCACTTGTCGGGCATGCCGCATGAGGCTTCTTTCGGAGGCTTCTTTCGGTGGCATCGAAGTCTGTGAATAAGAAATTATACTGATCATTTCACCACGCACTTGGGAAAGTTGGCTGCCGCGAATAAGTCGCGCGGCAAACACGAGCCCGGTCGCCGTTTTTCTTGTTCGAGACTCGGGTACTGTTGGGGTTAGTTCACAGGGGTTACTGCGGCGAACATACGGCGAGACTCGGAGAGATCCAGAAGTTTCAAAGATGGTCACATCAGTCACGCACTACATATGGAACATTAGTTCCAAACATCACAAATCACGATTCACGACGACCCCACAAGGACGAATTTTCCTTCACTCGCTTCAAACTCATAGAAGACCCATGATTGTTAAGAATGCCTTGATTTCCAACGCCCAACCGTTGGCTTTTTTAGCAAGGCACCAATTTGCGTGCCACGTTAGATCATGATTTAGGCTGTGCGAGCATGAAGGTCATGGGGCTGTCAAAGCATGTTACCGTCATGGTTAGGACAAACATGAAACCGGCTAACGTCTGAAGCCCCAAGAAAAATTTTTGCCGGCCAATCAAGCTATGATCATACGTACATACAATTGCGTAAACTATAAATGACATTACCCTTAGCTCACTTTTCTTACCTTCCCAAGCTACCACGATCATGCAGGAAGAAATTTTCCAACTGTCACAACTAATCTTGACCCACGCCAACACGCTGGTTGAAACTTGCAAATCCCAAAAGTTCGAAGTTCCGAGCAGCCATAGCTTGCATAATAGCCAGCAGTTTCGGCAGGATTCATCTGCCAATCTTTCAGCGGATATTATCACGACAGCGGCACTGCAGCTGATCACAATTATTACTCCCGGAAACGAGCTCATTTTGAGTTTGCTCAACGGTGTGAGTTTCTTATTATGTTTGACATCGATATACATCAGCATCTATTTCATAGCATTATTATACGGCAGCCCTTCGGGTGTGTATCAAGCTGAATATAGCTGAAATCATACGAGAGGGTGGGTCCCAGGTATAGTGTTGCTTATCAGAATTTGGAAAAACGGCTTGAATAATATCTTCCAGGGAATGCACTTTACCGAAATCGCCAACAGGTGTGCCATTGACGAGGGAAAACTTGGTAGTATCGATCAGAGGCCCTACTCCCTTGTTTTGTTGACAATTGCATCTTTCACAGAACGGATTCTTCGCCTGTTGTCACTCCGTCACGTATTCCGCGAGGGTCCACCTGGCGTTTTTTCGAATAATCGTCTCTCAGAGGCTTTGGATACTGGAAAAGCTGTTCACGAGTTGAACACAAAGTGAGCTTCTAAAACGCTTGATAATATGGACTTAACTATAGCTCTAACTGTCAAAGGCCTGAGAGCAAGCATAGAAATACTTCCGGAGAAGTAGCTATGTTCGAAATTCGGTATGGCTCTCTACACATTTATATCCGATTCAAATTTCAATGGCAATTGACCAGATCAGAAGGACCAAAGTTATCAAGCTCCTTGTTTGAGACACTTACAGATTCCAGAATAAAACTATCTGATAAGCCCAATGAAACAGCTTTTCAACATGTGATGGGGACGCAAATGCCATTTTGGGAATACATAGACCAACCCCGGAACGAATTAATCCGGTACCGATTCAACATTGCCATGAGAGGTTGGGCAATGAACAATGACCCGGAGAGCTCGATCTTGAGATGTACAGTACCTCACTGGTGGATCTCTGTATCTCCTATATCTGATAATCTTGTCCGAAGGTCTGGATTGGCACACTCTCGGTCAGGATGCAAAAGTGGTTGATATTGGAGGGGGAATTGGCTCTGCAATGATACCGCTTGCAAATAACTTTCCTAACCTTCAAATTATCATCGAGGATGTACCTGCCGTGATCAAAGATGGGACAACTGTAAGCGCTTAGATCTTGTTGTACACATGTCCATCGATTTGCCGTAACTCCCTTCGTTTTAGTTTTGGAATGCCCAGCGCTCTCAGAAAGTGATCGCAAAGTATGTAACATTTCAAGGTAAGCTGATAGGCGACCCTCAGACTTGTTTACGATTGTAACTTCCTAACGCGGACAGAATGCAATATTTTCGGCGAACAACCTGTAAAAGATGCAGCCGTGTTTCACATTCGAAGGGTTCTTCATAATTGGTCAGACAGATATGCTAAACGCATTCTACTTGCTCTCCACCAAGCTGCCACCCCCAAAACCAAGCTAGTGGTTGCAGAGCTCTTACTTCATCCAACATGTGTTGATCCGATAAATGATAATGGTACCGAGATTAGCGGGTATCAGTACAAATGCGCTCCAAAACCACTACTGGCGAACTATGGAAGCACTCATGAAGTCTCCTACATGACAGACCTTACAGTAAGTAGCTATTATTTTCTTTGAATCATCATGCATCGGGCGCTGATGGTAGATATGCTGCAGATGCTGACGTTATTCAACGGACAAGATCGTACATTAGCTGCCATGCAGAGACTTCTGGAAGATTCAGGATGGTACATTACGCATATTTATGGAGAGAATGAGCGACATTTAGCCCACATTGTAGCTGAACGTGGGCCGCCTAAAACATCAGTAAAGTTGTAGAATTTGTAGCAACAACGTTTTATAGTTCAACATGTTATAGTCGATCATTCTATAGTTGAGATCCTCAAAGTAATACAACTACTTTAATAATGAATATTACTTACTCACAGACATATTATTAGTCCCAGTATAAGTAAGCTGTAGGTTATATTATCAATGTATCTTCATCTGATTACCTGCCTACTTTTCCAGCATCATGTAAAGGACAAACAGAATTTTCTCTCTTAAGTCAAGTTAGTTCCAATTGAAGATGCTTCTCATTAGTTTTAGCTGACAGCTTAGGGTCATTTTTGTACTTTTCATTTTTGTATTTTTCATAACGGTACCATAAATTACGAGTCCGGAACGTAAGTGAAGGTTTCGTCCTTGTCGGGTTGTTTTTCTCCATATTTAGCGACTCTTTCTATACTGTATTTGTACTAGTTTTTCATCAAACTTCTGCTCCACCACATAACTTCTCAGCTTCCTTCTATGCAACCTCCCTCGTGTCTCAAACCGTAAGCAAGGATATAGTCCGGCCTAACCCTAACAGTACCCAACCGTCTCGGATTCGTACCTGCCGCGCGAGCTTCTCTGTCACAAAAAGTGACATGTCTGATACAGACATGTGCCTTGCCTTACTGAGTGATAGCAGTGAGAGAGTGCACAAAGTGGTATATATAGCAGATCCCACAATGCTGAACAGATTCAGCATTGCCAGCCTTTTGGCATAATGGTTTACAGAATGGTTGGGATCAGTTCTGTTACATTCTCGTGGCGGCCCACTCTCTCAAGTTTGTCATCTTTCAAAAATTACATGCATAGGTTCAAAAAATATTCATTACTATCTACATGACAGGGATCCTTCTTATTTTATTCTAGACTCATGATCTATTTCATCACTTTTTCTGATACCAATTTCCACTGGCAGTGCAGCATTTTCATCAAAATCTCTGGCATATTCAAAAGCTAAAAGGATAGTACAACATGCATTGTGGTAAAATGAACAATCCTAGAGGGAGTGGGTAAAGGGTTGCAAAGTAGGAAATATAATCTGAGGGTGGATAAGTACAGGAGTTTATGAAAATAGCATTTTACATGAATATATTTTATTTCCAACACATGACTCAAAATGTATTGTTGAAGCCTGAAAACTGATGTCATACTAAGACATACTGGCAACCTTCATTTATGATTCTCTAAATGTCGTGACAACCGGTACTTACATCATTTTTCTCACATTCTATTCATTTATCCCACGCCACCTCTTTTCTTTATCATGTGATCGTGCTTATTACTCACACTTCTTCGACTCATTGCTTCACATCCATTTCACAATAGCGTACTATCTCTTTTCCTTCCTTATTGTCTTATCGCCTTATTGTTACACCTCACTCCCATTCGCTGTTATTATTCTTTCACCTCCTTCCTCCCACAGCTGCCATACGTTTATTGTCTTTACACTTACTTTCTCTCGCGCTGTCGTTCTACACTCTCGCGCTATTATCTTTTCACCTCTTTGTTGTTCTTTCACTCTTATTGTCTCACCACGTATATAAGGACTGTAGATAGCTCCCTAGTTCCCTATCTCGACCTCTTGGTCATTGGGAACTAGGTTCGTGTTGTATCTCTTCTTCAGTGTCAATATCTAACTTGGTCATTGGGAACTAGCTGTCCTCTGAGCCCTTGTGATTGGCCCTTCGTGCTGTCACTGTTGTTGAGATCATTCATCCTTCATCATCCTTGTACGCTGCGCTTAAGTTCGGACTCCGTCGTCTTTGAAGCTTGCCGGCTACTTGGTCTGTGCTTTGTGCTTTGTGCTTGTGCTTGTGCTCGTACTTCCTCTTGTGTTTCCTCGTTCCGGTCGTTCCGATCCTCGTCGCGACATTAGGTCGAGATACCTTGCTGCGCCGATAGCCTAGTCTCAGGTTGTCCCCGCAGAAAGTTTTACCATCACGTCTTCCTACTCGGCACACGTTTCCGACTCTGAAGATCCCGAATACGACTGCACCAATTTAGCCCACGCTTGGGACACTGTTGATAAAACTTACGTCCATCGAAGAGTAGCTGATACACCATCCGCGTGGTTTGATTGCCACAACCAACCCTGTCCTAACGCTACTGAATCACATTCTATCCAAACCGAACGTCGTACAGGCAGAACCAGACGCCTTTTGATTCCACTATCGCAAATAGAAACATTTGAGCAGAACCCACCTACATCGAGCCTACCTATCACCGCACCTCCTCCCCGTTTCGGAAGAACCTCGAACCCAACCAGTTCCCGAGCCTCCCCCGCACTCATCGCACCATTCCCACGTCATCCAGTGGACACAGACGTTGTTATCTCCGCAGTAGGACAAGCTTTGATCCCTACTAGAGCTGAATCAGTACCCGAGCCAATCAGAGTTGATACTCCCCCTAACCCTCCTATCCAACCCGATCCCGTAATGGCACAAGTCACCGGACAAGATGTCCTCCGTGCGCTTAACGATCTAGCCACCAATCAGGCAGCATTGCAACGAGTAGTGACAGATGTGGTCACCAGCATGAACAATAACAAAGGGGTCAGCAAACCTCATAACTATAATGGAATAGGCAGCGAAGACGCACGCCGTTTCCTTGCTGCATTCGAAGTCTGGGCACAGGGAATCCCCAACCTCAGAGCCTTGACTGGAAACGAACCGGTCAAATCCGCGATCTCATTCCTTGAAGGGGATGCTGCTATCTGGGCCACCCCTATTGCCGAAAACATCAGCGCACACACCTCTAACAACAATGTTCCCCTTACGTACCCCGATTGGGCAGATTTTAGAGCTGCCTTCACTGCTCGCTTTGAGACAGCAGATCCGGTCACAGATGCAAAAAACATGCTAAAGGCTCTCTATCAGGGAAAGAATTCTGTAGCCGCCTACGCCGCCACCTTTAAACAGTACTCCGAGCGCACCGGATATTCTGACACTGATCTCCGGGACAAATTCTACGACCACCTGACAGATAGGGTCAAAGACGGTTTGGTACACTCTCAGGCCAACACCTCCTTGCTGGCCAATCTCATCACCGAAGCTACCAGAATTGATAATCGGATAAATGAACGATTCAGGCAGAAGACGCCCTTCAAAGCAGTCACTCCTGCCACTCATAGCCTCCAACCAATTAACGCCCCCTTCATCGCTCATCGAGACCCAAATGCCATGGACGTAGATGCCACTCGTACGGTGACAAACAAGAGTTCAGATGACTATCGAAGGTTCATGACGGGAAGGTGTTACGGATGCGGATCGAAGAACCACCGAAAGGCGGACGGGCATCACAAACGGGATGTTTGTGAGCACTGCGGACTTACAGGCCACTTGGCCAGTGTCTGCCGTCGTAAGTATCTAGGTTTGACGGGACGAGCTGCCCCTCGTAACATTTCGGCCACCCCTACGATGGAATCTTCTACCTCCACCATCGTGGCAGCTCCGCCTGCCACCGTCACGCCGGATCTTGCTCAGGTTCTTCAACAACTTGCTGCGAATCAACAGATGTTAGCTACCCAGATTGCCGAATTGCGCCAGAATTTTTAAAGTGGGAACCCGCCACGGCTGCCGCCTGGTTCCCCGAATTGTACTCTTATAAATCATCCATTTATGCATCTATCTCCTCCTGTACTATCGGTTCTATTCAATCTAGCGATGTGTCTCATTTTCGCATACCGATTAAGTTACAAGGAAGATTCAAGAGTACAAAAAGCGCAGCAATGATAGACTCTGGTGCAACAGGTCTTTTTCTTCATCAACGATTTATAAATCAAAATCGCATCCTCACCCGACCTCTCCTTCATCCGATCACCCTGTACAACATTGATGGAACCCCTAATACTGCTGGAAAAATCACACACTCTGCTCGTCTACTTTCCACTATCGATCGAAATTCACCCCAACTTCTCGAGTATCTCGTCACCAATCTAGGAACAGAAGATGTCATACTAGGCTTACCCTGGCTTCGGAGGGTCAACCCTCACATAGACTGGAAACAAGGCCGTCTTGCCATCACCGCCCCTATTTCCTCTCCTATGACAATTACAGATGAACCTGAACCTCGAAAATCTAATGTTGGAGGAACCACAATCGACAAAATTCTGGAACCTAATCCTGAATACATTCCGTTACCAGAACCAGACGAAGAGGAGCTACTGAGTCAGGAAGTATCCGATACTGAGGCCCCTCTATATCGATTAAATGGGAATCGCAAACGAAGAAGGGCCCTTCTTCGTGCCGGAATTCTAGATCATGCAGCGGAAGAACTTTGGTGCGCCGCAGGGTATACTTATTCGCAAAAACTGGCAGAAGCAGCGAACAAGGACAAGCCAGCGAAAACCTTTGAAGAACTCGTCCCCGTTGAATACCGTCGCCACACCAAAGTCTTCTCAGAAAAGGAATCCGAACGACTACCTGCACACAAACCTTGGGACCACGCAATCGACCTCAAACCGGACGCCCCCGAAACTCTACGTACGAAAATCTATCCAATGTCTCTTAATGAACAAGCAGAAGTGGACAAATTTCTGAAAGAAAACTTACGAAAAGGGTATATTCGGCCCTCTAAATCCCCTCTGGCCTCTCCTGTGTTCTTTGTCAAAAAGAAAGATGGAAAATTACGCTTTGTTCAGGACTACCGAAGACTCAACGAATATACCATTAAAAATCGATATCCCCTCCCCTGATTTCCGACATCATTAGCTGTCTCCGAAAATCCAAAATCTTCACCAAGTTTGACGTACGATGGGGTTACAACAATGTTAGGATCAAGGATGGACATGAATGGAAAGCGGCATTTACCACTAATCGAGGGCTCTTTGAACCACTAGTAATGTTCTTCGGATTAACAAACTCCCCCGCTACGTTCCAAGCCCTCATGAACTCTATTTTCACTGATTTGATTGCTGCTGGAAAGGTTGCTGTCTACCTCGACGACATTCTCATCTTTACCGAAACCCTAACGGAGCATCGGTCTATTGTACATGAAGTCCTCACCCGCCTAAACCAACACGATCTGTATCTCCGGCCAGAAAAATGCGAATTCGAACAATCATCTATGGAGTACTTGGGACTCATCATTGGAGAGGGAGAAGTGCGAATGGATCCAGTCAAGGTTGAAGCAGTCAAAAACTGGCCTACACCTTCTTCGCTACGTGATTTACGAGGCTTCCTTGGATTTGCTAACTTCTATCGGAGGTTCATCGAAGGTTTTGCAAAAAAGGCCCGACCGCTCAATGATCTCACTCGAAAAGACATCAAATGGAACTGGGGAACTCAACAACAAGAGGCATTTCAGTCACTTAAAGACACCTTCATTGCCTCCCCAATTCTTGTCTTATGGGATCCCAACAGACCGACCAGAATTGAAGTCGACGCCTCGGGATTTGCCACTGGAGGGACTCTATCACAAATGCAGGATGACGGGCAATGGCACCCAGTGGCGTTCCGGTCAGCCTCTATGGACCCAGCCGAGCGAAACTATGAGATTTACGACCGAGAAATGTTGGCCATCATTGAAGCATTAAAGGATTGGCGAAACTTCTTGGAAGGACTACCGGAAGCATTCGAAATCATCACCGACCATCAGAACCTAGAATTCTGGAGAACAGCACAAGACCTTAGTCGAAGACAGGCTCGATGGGCCTTGTGGCTGTCTCGGTTTGATTTTCGTCTTAAACACCGTCCTGGAAAAACAAACACCCAAGCTGACGCCCTATCTCGTATGTCCCAATTCCAGGTATCCGATGCCGATGACAATCAAGAACAAATCGTCCTACATCCCGAACACTTCATTAATGCCGCCACCACCGTCCTATTCCATAATCCCCTCTATGATCGAATTCGCAGTGCTAGTGAAAGAGAAGCAGAGGTACTTGAAGGATTAAAGCAGATTAAAAGCCCACAGAAATTAGTCGGAGGATTACCAGAATGGAGAGAAGAAAATGGTCTAGTCTTTTATCGAAACAAAGTGTACGTGCCACCAAGTCCTGAACTACGAAAGGCAGTGCTGATCCAATGTCACGATGCTCCAACTGCTGGACATCCGGGTCAGCACGGGACCTTAGAACTAGTGAGCAGGGAGTTCTGGTGGCCCGGAATGCGCTCCTTTGTGGACAAATACGTCGATGGCTGTGATCCGTGCCAACGAAAACGCCTAAACCCTCATTATTCCTCATCCCTGCAACCTCTCCCCGTTCCCAGCGGTCCTTGGGAAGATATTGGCGTTGATCTAATTGGCGAACTACCCATGACGCAGGATGGACACAATGCAGTCATCACATTTGTCGACCACTACACCAAAATGATCCACTGTCTCCCCACAACCACTGAAATCACTGCCGAAGGGGTTGCCGACTTCTACTACCGAGAAATATTTAGACTCCACGGACTTCCCAGACGGTTCCTCTCAGATCGTGGCCCTCAGTTTGCTGCTGAAGTGATGCGCCACCTACTAAAGCTACTCGGTGTTGAATCTGCGCTCACTACAGCATATCACCCAGAAACCAACGGACAGACTGAACGAGCTAATCAGGAAATCGAGCGTTACATCCGGATGTACACTAGCCGACGCCAAGATGACTGGGACCACCTGCTACCTACTGCCGAATTCGTCATTAACTCCCGTATCCACTCAGCCCATAATCATTCCCCTTTCGAAGTCCTCTACGGATATACTCCTGAATTTAACATCCCTGTCGGAGTGTCCAAATCGTATCCCTCCATCAATCAAAGGCTAGAAGTCCTCCGTCACGCAAGGGAAGATGCGGAGGCTGCACTCCGCATGAGTAAACAAAGAATCAGAGAATCGGTAGCAGGGAAAGTACAGGAATTCGAAGTAGGCCAACCTGTATGGCTTTCCACCAAAAACGTTAAAATCCAACAAAAACATGGAAAACTTGGAAGCCGTCGCCTAGGACCATTCGAAGTCGCCGAAAAGACCGGGCCACTTACATACCGACTCTCCCTTCCCTTCTGGATGAAAATCCATGACAACATTCACGTCGATCGCCTATCTGCCTGGAAAGGAAATGAAGTCAATGGAATTACGCCACCGCCACCAGAACCCGAAATCATCGATGGTGAAGAACACTGGGAAGTAGATCAAATTGTGGATAGCAGGATATTTGGACGATGGAAGAAGCTCCAATTTCTGGTTAGATGGAAAGGTTACGGCGAAGGAAAAGAAAATTGGGAACCAGAGGAAAATTTGGTGGGAACGAGCGACGAAGCTATTGCTGACTTTTATCAGGCTCATCCTAGTGCCCCACGAAAAATTTCAGCCACCGTTTTTCACTCCCTGCCCTGGCAACCATACGGGAACTTTACAGAAATCGTCGCTGGGACATCGACTGTAGAAGGGGGGTAATGTCGTGACAACCGGTACTTACATCATTTTTCTCACATTCTATTCATTTATCCCACGCCACCTCTTTTCTTTATCATGTGATCGTGCTTATTACTCACACTTCTTCGACTCATTGCTTCACATCCATTTCACAATAGCGTACTATCTCTTTTCCTTCCTTATTGTCTTATCGCCTTATTGTTACACCTCACTCCCATTCGCTGTTATTATTCTTTCACCTCCTTCCTCCCACAGCTGCCATACGTTTATTGTCTTTACACTTACTTTCTCTCGCGCTGTCGTTCTACACTCTCGCGCTATTATCTTTTCACCTCTTTGTTGTTCTTTCACTCTTATTGTCTCACCACGTATATAAGGACTGTAGATAGCTCCCTAGTTCCCTATCTCGACCTCTTGGTCATTGGGAACTAGGTTCGTGTTGTATCTCTTCTTCTTCAGTGTCAATATCTAACTTGGTCATTGGGAACTAGCTGTCCTCTGAGCCCTTGTGATTGGCCCTTCGTGCTGTCACTGTTGTTGAGATCATTCATCCTTCATCATCCTTGTACGCTGCGCTTAAGTTCGGACTCCGTCGTCTTTGAAGCTTGCCGGCTACTTGGTCTGTGCTTTGTGCTTTGTGCTTGTGCTTGTGCTCGTACTTCCTCTTGTGTTTCCTCGTTCCGGTCGTTCCGATCCTCGTCGCGACACTAAACCGCTGTACATAAGCTGTCATTCCAGAGTTCCAACATTACCTTCCTTGTTGCTATCAATATTGAGCGCAGACCTTTTTATCATCCGCATTGTGCTCGCCCAAAGCGCAGAGTAGCTTTGGTTGTCACCAGGAAATGACACTTGGACAAAAGTCAAATGCGACGATTTAGAGGTATCCTTACATTTGAATGCGATGGAGAATAATGAAAGCATTTTGATAAACTCACATTCAGAGGACCATCAGTATAAATCCAGTCATAGGAAACTGGGTCATCCGGGATCCTGTAATTGGTAGGCCCGTCGGGGTCCACGTTTTGGTTTATATCATGAGTCAAGAATAATACGTGGTAGAGGCTTTACTTAAATCGTCGACGGTTGTTCTAATTCTAAAATGCTTGTCATGCTATCAACACAGTCCAATAACGAGTTCTATCTGAAGCTATGGACGGATCCTGGCTTGACAGGGGGAGTATGTCCCCGGTCGGGATCCTTGAACGGCATATTGGTTTCACCAGAAGGTGATGGTGCTTGGACGCATAGCAGTTGAAGAAAAGCTTTTCGTTCAACGAATTGATCGTCGAGGTTCGAAGCGGTACTGACGGATCTGAACCTTGAACTTTCGGGTCACAAGAACTCTTGAGCTGGAAGGTAATACTCTGGACTTGCAAAAGACTGATCGCGATTCGTCACCTCCACGAGGCATTAAAAAAATGCATTAAACGTTTAAACTCTTTTCATTCACGTGTAAAATTATGGATCCGATTGTGTTGATACTTTCCAGTTGATCAAACTTAAACAGGAAGTCTTAGCTCCTGTATCATCGTGGTACAATCCCCATCGACGTCTTCTTTTTCGTGGATGTCGGATCCCCCGAGCTTGACGATGCGGATTGTACACAGGGTTCAAGTTTTCCAATCTACCTATCGAAAACTGATGTAAATTGAATATACTTACATAAACTACTCTCAAATTGCTTCGTGCTACTATCTCGTAACTGATTCTTCTGCCTGCGCCTACATGGACAAGAGCCGTTCCATTCGGTTCTCGTTCCATTCGGTTCTTATTCCTAAACCCCGAGCAATTGGCCTTGCTCATGAAACAGATCCGTGCTGAAAAGGAAGACGTTGGACCTGAGTCGGTGGTCCAAGGGAGAGCCCGCCGGGTCAAGCCTGGCCTCATGATCTACAAGGATCGAGTGAATAAAAAGTGATATCCGTCGTGTCGGGGAAGACGCGTAAAACTAAAAGACAGAAGGGGGATGGGCAGGTTAAGAGGGAGACAGAGAGCCGCAGGACGAGTGAATGATGACGTGATTACTGTAATTGGTAGAATCAAAGGATTACTGGAGAGGGACTAGACCAGACTCCAGCGCATTGTTTGGTCAAGCCAACATACTTTTCCAATTGGACATATTCGGACTTGCCCAACTCGTCACAAAGAATTTTTTTTTTTTTTTTTTTTTGGTTTTTTTTTCTTTTCTGGGTATTGCGAGCCGTGGTTTCAAGTGATTTTGAGTCAATCTGAGTATACAAAAAAATTACGTTTTTGTCCGAGTAAAAGTGACCGCAGATCATTCTGCGCTTGCGCGGTACCACCCGCGCAGTCACATTTATGCAGTGTAAACACAAATTTGCAAAATTTCTCGTTGAAAAAAGTTGATTTTTTATGTATCACACGGGATTCAGAAAAAAATCCGTCGGGCGAATTTTTGATCTTAAACCTGACTTTTTTGCGCACGTATCATATGTTCGCAAAGAGCGCATGAAAAGCTGAGTTTGCATCAAGCCGAAATGATAGTTTAAATGTACGATTTGGTATTATATTTTAAGCTACATGAAATACTATTCGAAATACCAGCTATTTTATCAGTAGAAAGTCCAACAAAAATGTATACTTTACGACGAGATTTCAACTCAGATTAAACGTCGCATATTTGACGGACAAAAACATCTACTAAAATTAGAAGTATTAGATATGCTGAAACAAGTGCAAAAATATAGATTTTGTACTAACATTTTGTACGCGACGAAAATTGTAACGAAAAGTCCAGTTTCCAATGAGTAGATATACCGCAATGGCGTCGCTAAGCCGACGCCCCTGCGTTAAGCGTCAGCGCCATCCATGGGAGCGGAAATCAACGTCACTTCCTTGTAATTAGTAGTGAAGCACGGAGGACAGGCATGTTGATTCTGCATGCCCTCGTAAGTATAGCTAGCTCGATACTTGTTTCTGCTTCTAACGTTTTTCAGCTTCCACGGCACTGACGCTAACGCAACGGCGTCCGGCCAGTGACGCAACCGCGCTGTTTCAGTCTGTCGGAAACAAGGACTTTCCTTCTGATTTTCGACTATTATGAAAGGTAAGTTGAAATTGAATATTTCTATGGTCATTTCAGCCTGTCCGATAGTTACTATTTTAGATGCTCTTTTCGTCGATGGAATACACAACATTTCACTTCATCTGATTTGCGCTCGAAAAGTATGAGTTTCCGGCGATCTTTTCATTGATAGGATAGATAGCATTTTGAGCCGACTTTCATTCGGCTCCAAACCTAACGTAAAATACCATGTTTCAGTCATGTTTTCATTTTGCTAAAAAGAATGTATTTCATGCACTCTTTCAGAGGGTTCAGTACTTTAACGAAAACGACAACTTTAAGACTAAAAATTCGCTCGACGGATTTTTTTCTAAATCCCGTGTGTATACAGATCGACTCAGAATTACGTAAAACTTCGCCTTAGAATAGGCTGAAAAACACTTTTCTTTTTTTTTTTTTTTTCGGAACCACACGCGAGGAACCCGAGTCTGGCACAAATTTGCAAATTTCTCGTTGAAAAAAGTGAATTTTTCGTGTATACAGATCGACTCGGAATTGCTCAAAACTTCAGATTAGAATAGGCTGAAAAACACTTTTTGTTATATTTATATTTTGGAAAGAGGGAGTTGGTCAAAATGGCCACTAAGTACTGTAGGCGCACGGAACCTCGGTTTACGTTATCGACCACACGCGACGAACTTTCGTCTCGAAACAAATTTGCAAAATTTCTCGTTGAAAAAAGTTGATTTTTTATGTATACAGATCTACTCGGAATTGCTCAAAACTTCACCTTAGAATAGGCTGAAAAACACTTTTTTTCTTTTTTTTTTCTTTTTGGAAAGAGCGAGTGTCAAAATGGACCTCGGGCTTATATTATCGACCACACGCGACGAACTTCGTCTCGAACTGTAAGCACAAATTTGCAAAATTTCTTCGTTGAAAAAAGTTAATTTTTTATGTATACAGATCGACTCGGAATTGCTCAAAACTTCACCTTAGAATAGGCTGAAAAACACTTTTTTTCTTTTTTTTTTCTTTTTGGAAAGAGCGAGTGTCAAAATGGACCTCGGGCTTATATTATCGACCACGCGACGAACTTCGTCTCGAACTGTAAGCACAAATTTGCAAAATTTCTGGTTGAAAAAAGTTACTTTTTCATATATACAGATCGATTCAGAATCGCTTTAAAACTTCGCCCTAGAGTAGGCTGAAAAACACTTTTTGTTTTTTTTTGTTTTTTTGTTTTCTTGTAGTGAAGTTGCTCGAGTAGTACAAGGGAACCAACGGACTAGACGCATGAACCTCGGGTTTACATCGTCTTACGTAGACTAACTTTAGCCCCAAAGGAACGGAACTTGTTAGAACCTTAGTTCTCTAGTTCTCACTCTATCCCCGTCAGTTGATCAAATGACTCTTCCAATTCAAACACGCCGCTTGCAGACCGGGACTCATTGAAAAAGCAAAATGCGATTACCGGTAAAACCTAGTGCTACAAGAAATACGTATACGTCTTCGTTTTCCTCCGTGCTAACCCCCCCATACCAATATCAGATACTAGCGGAACTAGCGCAAAGCACCATCGGCGGTAATTGGTAAAGGGGAGGAAGGATGAGAGAGAGAAAGTGAGGCCTACAGTATAGAATTACACAAAAGCGATCGATGTCAATAAGTAGGACATTGTTTTTTTAAATTTTTTTTTTACAAAATCATTCGTGCATGCGTGCATGTCTCTAGGACGATGGGTAACATTTCATCATGACAAGGGGGTGAGTGGGAATAAGCAAGAGTGCGTCAAGCACAAAAGTTAACGATGCAAGAAAGATTAACGATGCAAGAAAGAGAAGAAAGAGAAGAAAATGAGAAAAAGATGAGACGGAGAGGAGAAGGGAACAAAAAACGAAAGCCGTCAAGGCCTCGTTCAGGGGGAGGGGGGAATTCATTAATGTGAGTGACGACGCGCGTGCACGGCCTTCTTGATATTCCTGGTCGTCATTCGAAGAGCGCTAGGACGGCGCTTGGAAGAAGCGGAACGTTTGCGTTGTTTGCAGGTTCCAGAACTAGAAGAACTCGAGGTGTTCTGTGCAGCAGCAGCACTCTCCGAAGATGAAGGGTAGGCGTATGCGGAGGTGCTGGCGGAGGCATCAGAAGTGGTAGTGGGTGAGGCAGATGAGGCAGACTCGGAAGAACCATCCGCATAGGTGGAAGATGACCCTGAGTCGGACGAACCAGAGCCTGACGAGGAAGAGGCACCGGAAGAAACTTGGTCCCATACTGCGGGGCCTGGGTTCGTAAAGCCAGCGCCATTGTTCGAGTACACATTGTATTTGGCGAAATCTCCGTTAGGGGCGTAAAGCCTAGAGGAACAGGAATCAACGTTAAAAGGGTGGAACATGAATGATATACGAGGAGACGTACGATCCGGCCTTGGTGCCCTCTGGGAGCTCCACGTTTCCACCTCCTATGACTTCAAATTGGATACAGCCGTTGTAAACTTGAGGTCCAGAGGTCGAATCTCCACTCTTGAGAGGGTTATGCACCGCCATAAGCTAGATATCGTGTCAGAGGCGATTGTTCGATCTGTTTGTCCACTACAGAGACGTACCTCGTGACGGACAAGATACTGTCCATTCTTCAAGCCAGCCGGAATCGTCACTGTAGCCTGAGACCCATCCTCCACGAACTTGGCCATACCCCAAAGCCCAGCACCTGAAGGAGTGTACGGTTCAGGTTTGCCGGCCATCGTGCTGCGCAAGTTGGAGGAGATCGACTGAGACATGTCGAGACCGTCCATCTGGAGCTTGACCCAACTAGCTTGCGAGGCGTCGAAAGTGGTACAGTCACCGTTGGAGCAAGGAGCGATGTACGTTGCCACAGTACCCATTCTATACAAAAAGGCATCCCGGCGGTCAGAATAATTGGAATAAAGTAAAATTGGGTTGTTAGCTGTAACTTACGCATGAACCCATGGAAATTCTCCGCTTGCCCAATCGACATTTCCAGTCCCAGGTTTGTTGAGGAGTTCGGACGTGGCACCGACCCAGTCGATCCGGACGTCGCTACCGGCTGTAGCTTGAATTGTCTTGGGTGCTCCGGAGGCACCCTCACAGGCCATTTTACTAGACAATCACCGGGTCAGGACAAATTGAAATGCAGAAAAAAACTTTAGACATACGAGTCGTCTGAAAAGTCGGTAGGAAGATTGTAAGCGGGTCCCGAGGCCTTATACATCACGCGAACAGCAGTTTCCGCGTTCTTTGCATCACCAGAGTAGTAAATCTGGTGATCGTTGGATATTAGACGAGTTCGACGGAGAAAAATGCGAAAAAGAAAACTTACATTTGGGCCATTGTTATATACACCGTTCGCCAACACTCCTTTGATTTGACCATGGGCACTGACAAGGGGCAGCAAAGCGACTGCAGAGAAAGCGAGACAGAGATGAAACATTTTCGTTTCCTATGAGGTTTCCGGGACAATGAAAGGAGTTGTTTGAAATGAAAGTAGAATCAAAGAGAGAGAGAGAGAGGCGTGAGCGGAAAAAACCTTGAGAAACGGAGAGAGAAGAAAAGTTGGGGTTGGTGGTTGGTAGTAAAGAAAAGAAAAAAGAAGTCTTGGTATGCGCATTTATAATGAGAACAAAAGGGCTTGGCTTTTTACCTTTTCTGGAAATTCAACTTGCTGTCAATAACGTACAGGTCATCTCCGAGGCCGAATAAACAACCCAATATTATGACCTCTTGTAATTCAGGAGCATTTTGTACCGATTGTGAGGACAGGACCGTCTTTGGCAAAGTAAATACTTAGGCGTTCGTGGAGGACGAGTGTCTCAGCAGGCACGTTATTGAGACACGGATCAGTGTCTCGGATCAGTTCCCGAATCTCATCTAATCAAGCACGGGGGAACTCGGCATGTCATGCCGGTACTTTCCCGCAACTTCGTCTTTGGTTTCGACTTTCAGGGGCCCCAATTCCAGCCGGTCCTCCTATGTACTCAACAGTATTCTACTCGTTCAAGACCCGTTGGCGCTGCACTCATCATCTTGACACAAAGTGTTGTGAATATATGTTGGTTCGCTTCACCGTCGTTGGTCGAGTTCGGCTTGGTCACTGTACTGAATCGATTTTTTCTAGTAAGCAGTTTTAGTACTGTGAACTGAAGCTCTGAATACTTATCCTGAAGAGAGAGTTATGGATGTAGCTCTTGACGCCATACAGTAAGGTAGAGTAATCGGGGCGGGACTCAAAGTGCCATGGCCCACACTTTCATGTCATAGTATTCATCGTACATGGTAGGTGCTGTCTTTTACTAA
This sequence comes from Collybiopsis confluens, assembly GCA_013368555.1. Lineage (NCBI taxonomy): Eukaryota > Fungi > Basidiomycota > Agaricomycetes > Agaricales > Omphalotaceae > Collybiopsis > Collybiopsis confluens. The sequence continues at coordinate 80,670 of JAACJN010000147.1, read as the reverse complement.
CAACAACTCAGGATCTTAGGTTTTTATATTTTTTTTTTTTTTTTGTATAAATGTTGTATTGGCCCTCGCCGCTGTCCGCCAAGCGCTGAGCAGACACCCAGAGGAGACCAGGGAGCGGTTCAGCAGGGTATAGTGAGTATCTTTTAGTTTTAAGGTCTTTCATTCCATCCCGCGCCTCATGCACACCGACCTTCACCGCCTCCTTCCTCTCTCAGCACCCCTCGGGTCTCCCAAACTCAAAGACAAGGAAGAAGGAAACGCAAGATCAGCGCCTATGGATGGAATTTTGTAAGCCGAAATGCAGATAAGGCGGCAGCGGAGGAAGGAGAAAGTGGCGGTTTGGAGAGTGCTTCGAGGTTGATTGGGTTCGAAAGGTACGATAACAACGCTGAGTTTGGAAAGAAGTTAATGCGTGTTGATATACTAGGAGCGGGAGGGAGTGAGGTGTACGAGCGAACGACAGCGGCGCTGTATTTGGGCGCTTTCAACGGATCTTGAACAGGAACAGCGGCAAAGTTGGAGAAACCTCCAAGGGTTTGACGCAAACGTATACTTGTTTTTTCCGTTTGTTGGAATCGGCTGGATGCTCTTGGAAGAATATAAAAGGAAAAAAAAAAGAATGTTCGATGCTGAAGTACTAAGTAAGCAGCTCCCAGGACGTTCTTCCTCCACAACCTTTTATTTCATGGTATTTTGTTCAAAGTTTGCTGGGTATCTGTTCGGGAGAGTTGAGCCGTTTTATCTTCCACTGAGGGTAAATTGAGATTGCGACCGCCCCGGCCCCCGGCTTTTGAAAATCTTGAGCCGGGCCCTAGGCCGGAGCCGTTACATTACTACCAAGAGAACATGAGGCAAGAAGAACGCGTGAAGAGGCCGCAGATGACAATCATATACAGAATCACAGGAAGTGCATGCCTAAATGGAGATAAGGCTGAGTTAGATGTTTGTTGTAGATTTGCTCAGTAAGCAAGTGCATAAACTAGAACTTTCTAGAACATTCTATTATCTTCGCCGCTATTTCCTTACTTACATCTCATAGTACATAGTAAAACCTTCTAGTTACATGTACATAGGTATATAAGGCTTGTACTGAAGCCTACAGACAACATTATTATGATCTTAATCTCTTATTCTCACAATAATGTTTGCGTACAGAGGCCTAACCTAAAGGTTCGGCAATTAACGACATTTCCTATAAGTTGTATTCAACAATTTTGGCTAAACCATTCGGGTCATGCCTTTCACTGCTACTCTTCAACGTCCTCCTCTTCCTGTTCCACTTCCCCAGACCGCATTGGGGCTCCAATATTCCCTAACATCCTATTTGTAGCAAAATTCAATCCTGAAATTGTGCTAATTGTTTGACTCCTTGTCTCTTCCAATGAAGAAAAGGTGCGCAAGTTGAGTACAAGTCGACTGATCAAGATGTTTGGCAAGCTACTGGCATATAAAAACACTGAGTATATGGGTAAAGCTTGCTCACCCACATGTAAAAAAATGAACTGATAATGATACTTGATGTCTGAACACAAGAGTAGTAGAGAAAGGTAGGGCATAAGCGCAAAGCATTGAAAACTGTTTCACATACATTGGTGCGGGTAAAGAGTTGAGACTAAAGAAAATGTGTGAACTTTCATTAGCAAATGCAATCACTTGAAATTCCGCTATACCAGAGTCAATATAGTCTCAATTGCTCCTACTACCACCATGATCCTATTTACGTAGCTCGTTTATATTCATAGTGCCAAGTCAAGGATGTTGTGCAAGACATACAGGAAATAGAGCACACCTAGAGTCAATAATATGGTCAGATGCAGCTAGGTTAAATCTAGGAGTGTAACCAATCTATACCATCAATCAAGATCACCTGTGTAACACTAGCTTGACCTAATCTTCTCGTTGATATCGCATGACAAATAGTCCTTTGTATGGTCAGCCCAAATATAAAAGCATCAAATGCCAAAGCAATGCATGGAATGGCAAGCTGTAACATATAGGATAGCAAGACTAAATATGTAAAAAAACTATAACTTGGAACTTTGAACTTTACTCACATCTCAACAATGGGTTGATTGGTTGCCAACACCTTAGCTTTTGGATTTTGATTGACTCGGAGCCACGTACTTATTAAATACAAGTGTATCTTTCAATTGCACTTCACATCTTGAAAACTTCTGAAATGCGGAACCAGATGTGGAATAAGCTGGGGAAAATAGCAAAAACTAGATAGAAAACGAGGCGAGTTCAGTAGGTAAGTCAATTCATCAGAGTTGTTGAAAAAGTACCAATGTATCGGTGAATAATCTGAAAGTAATGAGGAGAGCAGATATCACAAGAATGATATGGCTCTTGTTGTAAATTGCATAGACCCTTAAAGCAAAGAGAGCTAGTAAAATTTGAGGTTATCACTGCAGTAATAAAGGGACTATTCCTACCACTGGTCATCACAACTGAGAGAGTCTCCAGTACTTGATAAGAATTATAAGGTATCTGGCACCTGATTTGAAAGGGTTAGATAGAAAATAAATAGAAGTAACTCAGAGGTGCCACACACTCTTGATCTGTACTGTTTCCCGGTGTGATTGCAACTAGCCCGAGGGACAGGAACAGTAAACAAAAGTATCGATTCAAGATAAACAACACCGATGGTCCTGTGGGTTTTCTCAACCACAATGTCCGTATCTCCGTAGGTAGGGTTGCAACAAAATCTAGAATCCACAGTGCTGAGAAAATCCTGCTATTCAATCTCCAGTTTTTGGATCGAAAAGGCGTGAGCACCTGCGGAAGCAGCAAATGCATAGTTGCCAAGCATCCTTAATACCAACCATAGTGAATGAATTTGAACAAAAATTGTAGTAATCAACTTACCAGAAATTGAGTTCTTCAAGTTCAGTGCTATTCATGAATATTTAAGTGGGAGAGAAATAGACTATAGTATAAAGCCTCCCGTGAAGTCGGGCTTATAAGTATTAGGCATGCTGTTGATAATCTTGATTAATCGCAATTCAGTGTGTCATAATTTCTAGTGATCCTGACCTTTGATAATATAACCCGATCTTTCCCTATATTATTTACCTACATCTTCCCACTCCACTGATTCAACTTTTGTTGTCCACAGCAACTTTACATCGCACACACAGCTTCATTGCTATTACGTCTGTATCACCCATATATTACTTACCTACATCTTCCCACTCCACTTTAGTTTCAGATTCAACTTTTGTTGTCCACCCCAACTTTCCATCGCACACACAGCTTTTCTGCCATTACCTCTATATCACTTCATTTCTCTATTAAGAGTCCGCAACAAAGTGAAGGTTAACTCGTCCTTGTCGGGGTGTTGGTCGTTACACGCGTGATGTTTTTTCCCCATATTTAGCAACTCTACCCATACATGGCCCGTGACTGATGTGATTTTGAATGCTTCTTGATCTTTGTGATCTTCTCTGAGTCTCGCCGCACTGGCATGGTCGCCGCAGTCACCGCTCTCTTGGCTCCATACCACAAGTCACAAGGCTAGTAGTATATAGCAGTGTTAGAATTACGCCGAACGAGTAACCCTAACAGTGCCACCCTGTAACTGTCGGACAGACTCGGACTCATATTTGCCGCGCGACTTATTCGCGACGGCCCACTTCCACAAGTTTTATGTTATTTTTCCTTTGACACTAATGATCATATGAGCACTGTTGTCGCCGGCGGCCCTTAGCTTACCTTTCACCGCACTAGGACTGACACTCGCAATCGAGCTAACAAAGCTGAACTCGGGGAAAACCGTAGGGAAAAGGAGTAGCGTGATCACATCGTGGAAAACTCCTGCCAGTTGGGATGAAATTTGGGGGATTTTTAGCAGTTTGCTGCATACCAGCCCTCCCTTCTTCGGTCAGAGTCGGGGATCTGTCGAAATTTGGTACTCGTTCATGCATGAGGTTTTTTTGATTGTACGGATAGACTCCAATATCAAATTTTGGGTACGGTTTTGCATGATTCTGCTTTCCTTTTGAGTGGTCTCGTTTTCTCATCTTACACCAATTTCAAAGTTCACATTAGTAATATGAATCTAGATAAATATTTGAGTAAACATCTCGGATGCAATGTCTATACTTCGAAGGAAATTATACAGATTAATTAGGACGAAAATAGGCTATTTATTGTCTATCCTGAGGCATACTTTGACCTGTGTCGTAGAATATGTCCCCATTTCATTAATGCCTAATACATTATAGAATCAGAAAAATCATACAAGAACAGAAGCCAGCCAACTTACAAAAAAAACGGGCATCAAAGCCAGCTGTAAGCCAGCTAGCAAGCTCGACCCTCCCCCAACCCTAGAGTAACAAACAACTGTCTTCCAAAAAGCGGAAATACACTTGCGATTGTACTTCTGAAAAGATCATTTCCGGCCAGAACAGAGGCTGCATATGCAGGATAGCTCATAGTAATGTACATCAGCACACTCATGAAGTTTAAGTAGATTCCGGGAATGTAGAGGGCTGCGCCAATGATGGGAGCCATGAAGGTCACATCTGAACGAGATGTCCAACCAAATATGAAGAGAGAGACAGGGATGAAGAGTGATCCAAGTAGACCAATTTCCAACAGAGACTCAGGAGCAAGTGGCTGGCCTTTTGCAATGGAAGCTATAAGACGAGGAGTGTAGTGGTACTTCAGGTATGCGGCATAGAGAAAAAACTGTATGACAATAGGTGCTTGTTAGGCGTGAGGAGTGACCCGGAAGGAAATTGTGACCTACAGAAAGACTGGAGGAAACAAGGAATCCAAGAAATGGAAGGCCTTCCGCCCCGAGGTTGAAGTGATATATGTTGGTAAACACTAGAGGGAAAGCCTCATACCACAAATAAAAAATTGCATCTGTGAAACAAAGAGAAGTCACTAAAAATTCAGCGCTCAAGCATCAGAAATCCCACTTACAGACAAATCCAAGATATACATTAGCAAAAAGCAATGCCGGCTCTTTGGCTAGAATGAATGGCCGAAGCAATGCCTCCTTGAAGATATTGGTCAAAGTTCCGGCGTCCTTCTGTCCCGGCGAGACTAACTTCTGATTTCCGGTCAGCTTTCGAAGCCGCATCGCCCGTCGATACAAGATTGTCGGTTCATAGGTTTCGGGCATCAGAAGCAGCATGAATAGAAATGTGAATGATGAAAGCCAGATCATTTCATGAAGAGGCCATCTCCATCCTTTGATCAATGCCGCATATCCACCAACAATCGGACCAACAATCGGACCGGCGTTAACACCCTGTGCCCATATTGCAATGACATATGCAAGCTTTTCGCGAGAGAACACATCGCCTATTGATGCACCACCTGTTGCTAATGGGGGACTGGCAAAGACACCAGTGAGAAAACGAAAAGCTAGGATGGTTTGAACATTCGGTGGAACAAATGTCGGAACTTGGAGTATAATGAAAAGAAGAGAGCATGCCATATAGACTGTATTTCGGCCAAGGGCTGGAATTTCTTGCAAAGGTGATAAAAACATTGGTCCAATCCCGTATCCTGTTTATTTTATGGATATGATGGTCGGTCTTTTTTCGTTATCATCGGATGGAAAGAAACGTACCAAACACATAGAGTGTGAGGCCAGCTGTGACATATGTGAGGGATGAATCAAATTCCGCCTGTATACCCGGAATTGAAGGAGTATAAATTGCTGCCCCGACATACGAAGTAAAAGTCAAGAATGTAACGCTGAATACGAGCAGAGATTTCTTCGCAGTCGACCAGTTTCTTTGAAATTTACCATGTAAGCATGTGGCAAGTAGCCACGAGGTGAAAAAAAACGCACTGTGGATTTGCGGAATCCGTGTCGCTGTACCAGCCAACAGTGTACTGATCACCGTCTGCCATTGTCTCCGCTTCTTCGTCTTCTACCGCGACAGCTGTTCCGATCGCGACATTTTTTCCTTCTTTCATAAATAAGTCATTTGGTTTATTTACATTGCTCTCGGCCACATCGTCCGATTTAGGCGGTAGAAATTTCGTTGGAACTGTGAAATTCGGGAGTTGTTCTGGAAACGGTAATAGTCTACCCCGTGAGATGTGGTTGATAAACATGCCCAGAGGGGCGTCGCGAATGATGTCTGGTGCCATTTGAAGAGGAGAAAATCAACAATGCTTTCCTGGGGTGAACTTTCTTTCATAAATACTAGCATGGCAGCTCGGGCACGCCGAGACAAACCCCGATGTGACAAATTAAAGGTTGGTTTGTGACGTTACCCTTTGATGTGGTTTGTAACATTACTCTTCACTACGTGGCCGTCTTTTACGCTTCAGTGTACTACTTGTGCGGTGTCCTTTCGGATAAATGGACACTGGAATACAAGAGAAATGGAAAGGCAAGCCGCCTGAGGGGGTTTGTGTGCAGCGACCGAACAAGGTCCGCCTTCGTTTGTGGGCTTCTACATTCTCGGTACCTTGTCACCATCCTTTGTGGTTACAGATTACATCTTTACAAGCTTGGCCTCTAGCTGGGAAAACTTGGGATCTCATGATACGCGCGCAGTAAAATTGAGGACGTACATAATCAGCCCAGTATTCCTCTTACAATGCATCCTGAATAAGCGAGGCAAAATGTGGAGACACTCCACATTGCACTGGTTCAAGGACTTGGGCAGCGGGCTTTAATTCACAAGGCTAGAGAGAAATACGAGTTCAGCGACCTCGGAGTTTCCTGTAACCGTCACAGTGGGGCCATACAGTGCTTCCCAGGTTTGACCGGGTAAAATGTATGGGTTCACATAATGCTGAGGCTGCAGCCGAATGGCAACCGATGCTTTTACGAGCGATCTATGACATGGAATTACATGAGACCCTGGAATTTTACACTCAAATAAGAAGCAAGTTCAATAAACCTTTTTGCAAAGCACTTGTACCGAACTCGATTTTCACTTCCTGTTTAATTGTGTGCATGATTCCGGGGTCTAAAATATTGCAGTTACCACATTTAGAGGACCCACCATCATTACCATCTGCCGCCTGTCAAATGTCAAAGCGCTGACTTGCGGACAAATCGGGCTTAAACTGTTGAGTTTACGCAAGGCTAATAGACGAGGTGAGTCTAGTGCAGTATTCTCTATCACAAGTCACTGAGGATATACCTACCTAGCTCCCCGGACGCAGGTCGCAAAGGCATATCCTTCCCAGTAGACTTGCATAGGTCGAAGCGGCTCTGGGCCCGCCTATGCACCTTCTAATGCCCGTCATTACCTACTATTTGACATGACACAGTCAGTTCGAGCTCCCACGTTCCCTACCAGTATAGTAAAGAGTTTTTTTGTTCCTCCCTTCCTTTTTTATTCCTTTCACTCGTCGTACTAGGTATGTACAAGATACATATTCTTCCTTAAGGTTTCTCCTTACCCTTTCACTCGTCGTACTAGTAACTTTCTTTGTGTCATTCCTGCGTTTCCACGCCATCTGCCGAATCAATTTTTGCAGAAAGTTCGTACCTATGTTCAATGCCCACCAATTCAACTATGCGCCTGCTCGACCGGCTATCGTCGTACCCGCACTCCCCCGAGTCGGAACAGACAGTTATGCCGCCATGCAAGAAGGTCAACGAACACTGCAGGGAGTCATCGACAAATTCAAAAATGGGGAGTACACGGCCGACACTGCTCGAGAGGTTATCCGTCAATACACGAGAGCCCTCCTTAGCAACTTCCAGACAGGTCAGAGCTGGCAGGATGCCATCACCCCGTGGATTGACGCCGTCGACGATCACGCACGACGAGTCGATAACGCAGGCCACGAGGGAGCAACAAGAGCAGGCGCGGCTGCGAACAGAGGGCCTCCCCCGATTCCACACCAGTCCCGACCACAGACCTTCTCTACTGGAACGAATCGACCTGGAGGAGCCACCCGAGTCGCATCCCGCCCATGGAGAGACGTTGTTGGTCTCCCAGACAGCAACCTCAGACCCTCCGCTGCTCCCATCCAAGCGCAAGTCAACACCCCAGCTGCTGGACAACAACGGAGTAGAGCCGGATCCCCGAGAGATGAAGACGAGGAGACTGACGACGACGAAGATGCCCCTAAGCACGCGCACAAACGCCAGAAACAGGACGAATCTACGTTCGGGTGGGCAGCCGATGCGTTCATCCAACAATCGCTTTTATCGGCGAGGCACCTCTCCATCCGATCCCAGGTCGAGAACTACGAGCTCGACCTTGACGCTGCAATCAACAACCTCTTGCGTAGTGGGTGTAACCCCATCTTCCCAAAGAAGCAGTGGAAAGCAATACTACAAGACCAGTACATCAACTTATCCGAGGTCTTTGCTCATGTCTCGGCTCTCCACAAATCCGAATCCACTCCCACTTCCTCCAGCAAGCTTGCAGAAGCCCTCGAACTCACAACCCTCGTCAGAAAGGCCCCATCAAAGGATGTTGCTGACCAGAATAGTTGGAGACAGGCCTGGCGCCCTACCATCGATGCCATCGTCTTTGCGTTCCCAGACCGACACAAGGAAGTGGTCAAATACGAGCAACACATCCTCCAGCTCTTTGATGACCACATCCCCGAAATTCATCCCAACATCCTCCTGTACGACGTTGCGATCCGACAACTTATCGGAACGCGAAGCGACCTGCTGTACGAAGACTTCGAGCACCCAGCATGTAGGCGCCTCAAATCGATCTACCTCGCCACCACTGGCGTCCTGTTCGCTGCCGGAAAGAAAGGGAGCGGGTCTAACCAGAGCGTTCGATCCAAGACCAAGGCCGGCCAAGTATGTCGAAATTTCAACCGGGGAGAGTGCTACCTCGACCAATGTGAACGCAGACATGTTTGCTTGGAATGCGAAAAACCAGGCCACACATCAAGTGACTGCTCTCGGAAGAAGAACGCCGCTGGTGGATCGACTTCGAAACGAACGGGAGCCCACAACTGAACCGACGCCGAGTCGGTCAACTGTGTCCCGTTTCTGGAAAGCGGCGATGTCGTTTGTCGCGGGAGATATGGTGGAAGGAGCCGACGAGGGTGAAAAGACTGGAGACCATGTTGAGCTACTGGGAATGAACCGACAGCCAGATCCTTCAACTTCCTCCCTCCCGAGGTTCATGAGGGGTTTCGGTTTCAGACCAGATGAACGCCCTCTGTCGAGTCGAACGGCGGCGTACACAGAGGTCGACGATCCTCTTCCCCAACCACCGGAAGAGGAATTCAACGGGGTAGCATGGCATACCATTCGGACGCATCCACACCTATTCCACGTCGACACACCTATCAACGCTGAGCGCCTTAACGCCCTCCTCGATGGTCACCCAAACAAGCCATTTGTGGCTTCAGTCATCCGCTCCTTGAAGAATGGATTTTGGCCATGGGCAAATACACAACCAACAGAGGGATACCCAGAGACTTGGGATAACTCTTGGGCCCCTCTACCATCCAAAAAGGAAAAAGACTTTATTGAGTCACAATGCGAGCTAGAAGCAGAGGAACACCGTCACTCACCACCGTTTGGCCCAGATCTCCTACCAGGAATGTACTCCACACCAGTGTTCGCAGTCCCTAAGCCCCACTCCGACGCGCTCCGTCTAGTAGCCCACCAATCTGCAGGAGATTTCTGTCAGAACAGCATGGTGGATAAGAATCAAACTAAGGGTGCACGCATGGACTCACTGCTCGTCTTTATCCCTATGATCCTAGCGTTCTCTCGAGCCCATCCAGGGAAGAAACTGGTTTTATGGAAATCTGACATCGCCAACGCCTTCCGTCTAGTGCCAATGCACCCCTTGTGGCAAATAAAACAGGTAGTCACCACAGGGATGCCGACAAAAGAGGAGTCATCGAGCGGTTCCTGGGACGAGTCGTCCAAGAAACGATATGTTGACTGGAGAGCGTGCTTTGGGAATAGTGGTTCACCAAGGGCTTGGGCGTCGGTCATGGGTCTTGTGGTATGGATAGCCATTTTTGTGCTACACATTATCTTTCTGGGATGCTACGTAGACGACGCTTTTGGTGTAGCCGAAGAAGGAGACACTGAAATTTACGAACCTTACGCCGCGTCTATGCCCACAGACCAAGCCCGCTTCCTCCGCCTACTCGATTACCTCGGCCTCTCTCACAGAAGAGCAAAGCAGCTAAGCGGAGACATATTAACTGTCATCGGTTTTTTACTTGACCCAAACCGACTCACCGCAACATTACCGTCCGAGAGCAAGGATGAACTTGTACGGCAAGTTCGCTCCTTTGCAAATAGCCGACGTCGCACGCTCCACGAATTTCAACAGATGGCCGGATGGATGAATTGGTCTTTCAATGTATATCCCCTGATGCGGCCGGCCCTCTCGAATGTATACGAAAAAATGAGCGGGAAGTCCAATCCATCAGCTCAAATCTTCATAAACAAGGCCGTAACAACAGACCTTCTATGGTTTGCAGAGCATGTCGAGAGATCCTCTGGCAGGTTCTTTTTTGCAAACTTAGATTGGAATCCATGCACGGAGTCGGACCTTACCATTTACGGAGACGCTTGTTTAGAAGGGCTTGGCTTCTGGGTCCCGAGCCAGAACATTGGTTTCTCAGGTAACACCGACCCTGCGTCAAAGATGGGCCCCATTATTTTTTACTGGGAAGCCCTCACCGTTCTTTCCGCCCTCACATGGGTGTCAGTACAACCGTCATGTACTGGTACCCCCCAACGTCCGTTCAGGCTTACCCTCCACTCAGACAGTTCTAACACTGTTGCAATCTTCAACTCTTTGTCCGCCCGCCCCGAATACAACCCCATCCTCACAGCGTCGGTTGATATCCTCACCCAACACCACATCGACCTACGAGTAGTCCACATCCCAGGTTCCAAAAATGTGGTTGCTGACGCTCTATCCCGCTTTGATTTCGACACGGTCAAATCCCTCTGCCCCGGAATCACCATCAACTCTCTTCAACCCTCTCGTCTGCCGCTGGGGGCAACCAAAAAATGATTCCGTCCTCGAGTCGGTCCAGACAGCCTCCCCGGAGGCCCTGGACCATGGAGGAGCTAGTCCGGGGTCGTAACGTTGCGTTAGGCCTCGCGACTGAAGCTTCCTCTGTCGCCACATACACATCTCATCTGAACTCGTATGTGACTTTTTGCACCATGCACAACATCCCTCTCGACCCGACACCCGACACCCTATCTTTTTATGTGGTATACATGTCTCACCATATCGAACCACGCTCGGTCGGCACCTACCTCTCCGGCATTTGCGACCGCTTAGAAGTCTTCTTCCCCGACGTCAGGAAGAACCGAGAATCATATCTCGTTAAAAAAGTCCTTATAGGCATGAAAAAGCTGCGTAGCAAACCCATCCGCAGGAAGCAACCGCTCACTCGCGAGCATCTTCTACGGGCTCAGAACTCCCTTTCATCCCCCCCCCTCTACGACAATCTCCTATTCGTGACTATGCTCATCACAGGTACCTGTGGACTCCTTCGATTAGGAGAACTCACAGTCCCCGATAACACCCGTATTCGCGATCTTCGCAAAGTCACCCAACGCGTCTCTGTCGAGTTCACCGACCTTGGCTACTCGTTCTGGCTACCCTACCACAAAGCCGACCGCCTCTTCGAGGGCAACAAGGTGGTCATCAAGCCCTTGTGGGGACTCAAATCTTTGGACATCTTCAAGACCTACCTGTCGTTGCGCGACGCCCGCTTCCCTCTCCACCCACACCTGTGGGTAACATCAGCCAATTCCCCTCCTACCAGGAAGTGGTTCATTTCCAGGTTGCGCCGCCTCGAACCGGACTCGCGTTGGGCCGGTCAGTCTATGAGAGCTGGTGGTGCTACAGCCCTGGCTGAGGATGGCATGCCTCCCCACCTTATTCAAGCCTCCGGCAGGTGGGCCTCCGAGACCTTCAACATCTACATCCGAGAAAACCCCATTGTCCTCAGCGCCATCCTAGCCGCTCGCAGGAACCAACCGTGACCATCTTCCGAATCATTCTCTTATAGCTCTTTAGCACTCAGCTCCGCTCCTGCTCGCTTTCTTCCTCTCCTTTTCTCCACTCGTCTCCTTCCTCGCTACCTATCTTGTTACCACGTTGCTATTTCTCACGTGCCCCAATAAAAGATGATCGCCTGCGGCGGTCGATTACTGGCTAGACACCTGCGTGAGGTTCGAACCAAAGTCAATTGGTCGGGCTTAAACTGTTGAGTTTACGCAAGGCTAATAGACGAGGTGAGTCTAGTGCAGTATTCTCTATCACAAGTCACTGAGGATATACCTACCTAGCTCCCCGGACGCAGGTCGCAAAGGCATATCCTTCCCAGTAGACTTGCATAGGTCGAAGCGGCTCTGGGCCCGCCTATGCACCTTCTAATGCCCGTCATTACCTACTATTTGACATGACACAGTCAGTTCGAGCTCCCACGTTCCCTACCAGTATAGTAAAGAGTTTTTTGTTCCTCCCTTCCTTTTTTATTCCTTTCACTCGTCGTACTAGGTATGTACAAGATACATATTCTTCCTTAAGGTTTCTCCTTACCCTTTCACTCGTCGTACTAGTAACTTTCTTTGTGTCACCCTCCCTTGTCGCTCGAGGCCTCACTCCCCCTCCCTGTTTTTTCCTCCGCACTCAGCTCCGCTCCTGCTCGCTTTCTTCCTCTCCTTTTCTCCACTCGTCTCCTTCCTCGCTACCTATCTTGTTACCACGTTGCTATTTCTCACGTGCCCCAATAAAAGATGATCGCCTGCGGCGGTCGATTACTGGCTAGACACCTGCGTGAGGTTCGAACCAAAGTCAATTGGGCTCTGGCTTAGGCTTTCAGCCGCCACTCACATAATTGCGACATTTTCCCACCGTACTTAATGGGTGGTTTTTTAGACCCATTGGACACCCAAAAACGACTTGTTGCAGAAGTTATTGAACATCATAAATTTATCTCAGTTTATGAATCAATTATAAATCATGCCCCAGTAACATTTTATAAGCGATTCACATAATTCCGGGAGTTTGCTAATTCCAGAATTCAAGCAACGCAACAATCTCCACGGCTGTTCATGGTATCTGGAGCAGACCATATCCACGAGGTGAGCGTACGACAATAATAATATATAAATATAGTTGCTATACCCAGTTCCTCCGAAATTATAAATTACTTGGCCAAATTGAAAGCTTGTTGCAAACACTGTCACCCCGGTTTCCCAGCATTCAACTTGAAAATTGCCCATCTGATCAGATATCTTCCAATTCAATTCCGTTCTTCAAGTCTCCTGACCAAAAGTATGTTTTAAGAGCCCTTTGTCTACGTACATGTGCTGACCGGCTCACTTCAGTTTCTGCCTGTAAATATCTGAAATCAAGGTACAACTCACATCAGCAAAATCTGGGTTTTGCTGAAAGCGCGGAATTGAGTCGTCTAGCCTCGGCTAGCACAACTATTCAGTCGCTATTCGGTCCCCAGCATCTCCATGGGGACGACAACGAACTGAATTTGCTGGACAGTGCTGTCCAGCAGAACCCTGTTCTGCTGATGCAGGTTATGCTAGTGCCGATCCGTGCCAACTGGCTCAGGTATGAATAATCCGGCTATTTGTGGGACAACTGATCATATTTCTTAGACAATACTCGTACAACGCCTTATCTTTAATCTTATCTTTTCGGCCACAGGGAGCCGGTATTAGTCCGATGGATCAGACTAATATCAATGAATGTGTATCGCTTGGTGTAAAGCGCGTGCTCGGGCTCGGCGTTAGCAGGAAGAAGGGATCTTGCTTCAGGAAGATATGCAACGTGTACTCCGAACCCTTGAAGTTGAAGCGCAAGAATGGGACTTACGTGGTAAGCTAGGAGCTCAGCGTTGCCCGGGAAAGGTAGATGACTCGCGCGAGTTTGCACAGGGTTGATGTGCATTTGCTGCAAGGCAAGCCCAGGTCCGAAGGATAATTCGTTTGAGGTGCGAGAAATCCTGAAAGGACAGTCTCCTCAAGCTCCAAAGTGGCTCTGAGGCTTATGTATTATGGACTCTTGTAGGGTAACTCGATCCTATCTCGCATTCTTGGATTTTTGGTTGAACTTGCCATATTGGGATATGTTGATGACGTACTATGTCGCCGGTGATCAACCACTGCATGTTGATCAGACTGATCAATCGTCGATGGGCAACGTCGGGAGTAGTGGAAGTTCTTTAGGTTCTTTACATGGTCATATTAGGATATGATTGGGGCCTTGCACGAGCAAGTGGGTTATAACCGAACCTTTAGGTTTGGTCTTTACGAAAATTCTCCGTTGGAGGCTTAGAGCAAGCGAGTGGAAGGGAAACAAGAGTAGGTCCTCTATATGGGTAATGTTGATGTGGCCCAGTCACTAAAATATACTACTAATGCTTGAATTATTCTTGAGTATCTCCCTATTTCTGCAGAAGATATAGAGTAGAACAAATTTGACACCCGATTAAAACATGCCTTACCAATCGCGGTTATCAAAATGATTTAGCGGCACCTTATCAGGGATGCTCACAATCTCACGAATCTAAGTTATAAAATACAGCATTCTGTATCAATGTCACCGTCAGATCAGTACAGAGGTGGGTGGCCTGCCATAGTCACGGTCATCAACTCCAACATTCTCCGCATAGTCCAATCGTGGGTTTTAGCTCGTGCGAGAGCCACCGGCGTAAGAAATCAGCTCCACCTTACGCTAGATATCCATACTTTGTGCGCTTCCCGTCTACCTTGGTCTCCCGCCATATTGTTCTTTGTCATTAATCCAGGCGGCTGACCGGATAGTAAAGAAGGGGCAATCAATTCTGCGCAGAACCATTGCCTTCTCAAAATCGCTATAAGAATAAGTTCTCTCTAACCGGCACACAATTGTCTCTCTCTCCACCATCTACATACTATACCGTTGGGAACTATTGCCTTTGTCGTCAATGCATTCTGCACTCTGGGCGATTTCACTCATCTTTCTTCTATCTGTTGCAAGGAAGCTTTACCTGAGGGCTCAAGCTCGCAGAAATGTTCCTCCCGGTCCTCGGGGTTGGCCTATTCTAGGAAACCTTCCCCAAGTTGCTAGGGAATCCCGAGTATGGCATCTCTTCGATAAGTGGAAAGAAGAATATGGTATGTCTTTGTTCAAGTGATCTCATTGAATGGTGGTAATTAGCTGTCTCCAAGGTTCTCTAACATATCTGAATATGCTTGGAGAAGACTTCATTATCATCAACACTCGGGCTGCAGCTATCGAGCTTTGTGAGCGGCGGTCTGCTCGGTACTCCGATAGGCCTAGAAGTATTGTCTCGGAGTACATTGGGAGTGAGATGGCGATGCCTTTTGCGAGGTATACTAAATCGTAAGTGTTGCAGAAAATTAAACTGTAAACTAATCTAAGCTCACGCAGATGGCAATACCAACGACGAGCAATCCATGAGGTACTGCACACGGGGGTATCTTTACAATATACGCCTGTGCAGCTTGAAGAAGCAATTATCCTTACCCATAAACTGCTGTTTGATTCATCTGCAACTTTGCGAGAGAAGTTGAACGGGTATGATTGCACCCTCAGCATGAAATTACTTCCTAATACAGCCTCGTTTATCTCACGACTAGGTCTGCCGCAACTGTGTTATCAGTCATCTATGGCAAACAATCCTTTCCAGTGTCCGTTAAGGATGAAAGAAAACCGGATGTTACAGTCTCTGAAACACCTAATCAGCTTCTCCTCACCTCTGATCCTCTTCAAAATCTGTCTAATATTGGTCACCGCTTGACCAGTTCGATCAGTCCGGGGGGATACCTTGTGGACTACTTCCGAGTCCTAGACTTCCTGCCTCCATCATTAGCCAAGTGGAAAAGAGACGCACAGAGGGATCATAAAAGAATATCAAAGCTTTATGAAGGATATTATGATGATGCGGTAAATATGACATAGTATTTCAGACCAAGTCGTTTGATACTTAGTTTTATCATCATCAAGGTGCGGATGGATCAGCATCGAGCAAGTCTTTGTGCAAAGTTGACAGATACCGAGTTGGCCAGTGGATTGTCGGTTAAAGAGAAAGCTTGGGTTGCAGGTGTTACTTCGTATGGATCATGAATTTCACATTGCTTCTGCCAAAAACTAATATACGTTTTGCAGCACGGCAGCTTTGGAGACTGTAGGCGCCTATGTTCGCATGTTGTCCCTTGTTGAGGGTTCTGATTATTCTGCAGACTAGCACTACTATGTCATACTTTCTATATGCCATGAGTTGTGATGCAAACATCCAGCGACGAGCCCACATGGAACTGGACCGAGTTGTCGGGAGAGGTCGTATACCGACAATATCTGATATGGATAGTCTTCCATATATTCGTGCTATCACGCAAGAGGTGCGATTGACTACCAGGTGTAAAGTGTGATAACTTACAGCCCCGTAGGTTCTGAGGTGGAATCCTCCGCTACCAATTATTGCACCTCGTAGAGCCTCTGAGGTATGTCTTCAGATAACCACTTATCAATTGTCATTGCCCTTATTCACTGTATATAGGATGATTGGTATGAAGGTCATTTCATTCCAAAAAACGCTGCGTTGATGCTTAACATATGGTAAATCTATCTCAAATTCTCCGTCCACTTTCTTGGTCATACCAACCTGGAATTTTTGAAACAAATATAGGTCGATGAACCGTGATAAGGACGTTTATGGTCCAAATGTTGATGAGTTCCAGCCGGAACGATTCCTTGAATCATTCGATATTTCATCAAACACTGGGGATTTTACCCTCAAAGCGGAATATCAAAACAACGACGGGCATAATGCTTATGGTTTTGGAAGGAGGTAATCCATGTACAATAATTGGTCACTCTGAACAACGGTGCTGATACAATCTCAAAAGGAAATGCGTTGGAAGACATGTTGCCGATAACTCATTATTCATTGGAATGAGTCTCATTCTATGGGCTTTGCATATCGAGCCTGTGAAAGATTACAAACCTAAAGGAGAGATAAAAAGAGTTGTTGATACAGCCAAGTGAGTCCGTTTATAAGTATCTCGCTTGAGCTGAAAGTTAAACTGTTTCAACAGTCCTGTTCCTGATTTTGCTTGCACATTCATTCCTCGGTTTCCGGGAGCAGACATAATGTTACAGAATCTTCACAGTGAAATTATCCGAACGAGAGAGTAATTAGACTGAAGATTAAGCATGGTTGAAATAAATAGTAGACAAGGCCAAGGTAGGAAGAGTGGAGTTGTTGTGGGAGCTAGACGTTGTGGATGTAGTAATTTTAGACTTTTTAGATGGACTAGGTGAGGCCGGATCGTTCTCTTCGTTGTTGTCGTCGTCGTCAAAATCAATGAATGTTGCCTTCCGATTTTGGACCTGTTTAGTGGGGCTTTGTGCTATTTCGAGTTCTGTCTGTAAATTTAATCAGTTTGACATCATGGCAAAATTTCAATAGGGATGTTCACCTTCGCGAGCGCTTTTGCGGGCAGCGGAAACTCGACGAGTCTCTTGAGAGAACTTTATGGGATTTATGGTGTAAAGAAAGCCTTATTGTGAATTCACTCTGTAAGCAAGCAATCAGCTGCAATAGAGTAATTATTTGGTGCTTGCAATAACAACAAATATAAACGATTGCAATAACAAGTGCGGCAATTATTATGGACTTGTTAAAGGGGGACAAGATTTTTGCGCAGTGCAACTGGTGCGTGGTGCGTGACATGCATGCAACAATTATTATATTATCGTCCTTAGCTCAAGCAAATGCATATACTAGAACTTTCTATTACTTTCTGTTATCTTTGCCACTATTTCTCTATTTACATCTCATGTATATAGGCATATAAGACTTGTACCGAAGCCTACAGACAACAATATCATTATCTTAATCTCTTATTCTCACAACAAACCTTTCTTCGAAGATCGAGCGCGGCGCACTCAGGTTTTACATATAGTAGTGCGGAGCTAAAATCTTAAGGATCTATGTAGACACTGATAGCCCCTGCTATTATTGCCGTTTATCTCCTTGCAACACTGATACATGTGTTGTCAATCTAGTATCAGCAAAATAAATTGCCGAAGACAGGTGATACTGAAACTTATATATATTCTAACTCAAGCAGATTCGACTTTGAATTACCCGCAGTAACCCATCCCCTCTTCCTACACCCATGGCTGAGACCTGTCTTCCACCAAACATTGCTCAGTTGTGAGTTTTGCAAAAATTGCGGGACACTTGAACTCGAATTCATTTTTTCAATATATATTCAGGACTGGACCGCCGGTGCGCATTCTCAGATGTAATTATCTCGGGGGATGCTCCGACTGAGAGATACTTCTAGTGATGTGCTGAGTGTGGTGATGAAGCAAAAGACTAACACCAAAACACCCACAGACACTAAGGTCAAAGGGGCAAAACAGGTGGACTTGGAATTTTATACTTAAAAGTAGCAAAGGGGGGGTGTGTATACCAAGTTAAAAAACACCAAAACAAACACAAAAACAAAACACAAAACACAAGTTATAGGTAAACACCAAACTGTTCTGAGACTGACACCAAACACCAACTGGATGGTTACAACTGCACCAAAGCCAACAGAAAGTCCTTAACACTAGTAGCAATAAAGGGGAAATCCACTGCTTGTCCTTTTCCCTTGTTTTCCTCCTCCTTTTATATCTACTGAGTGGTACTAAAAAGGTAACTACAAGCTATACCAATTGAGGACTAGTCTGTTGGAAATAAAAATAGAGGTTTAGTCCTCTACATAGTGAAGGAAAGTAGAACAGGGACAATCGGATGAAGATACATCCGTGTAAGCTACAGCTTATATACTGTGAAGGTATGTGGATACTCTGGGAATGTATGTGGATACTCTGGGAATGTATGTGGAGTTTTGTAGCTAAATATACCTTTGTATCCTATATTTGTGTTATCTGGTTTATTCTCGTGAAATGCTATTTTCGTGTATTCCAACATAGTCCTATACTGGTTCCACGGCTTTTGAATAGAATGTCATAATAAACATTTCTGCCTTTGTTTTTAGTCTGTTTCAGACATATTCGAAATAAGGAACTGTCACAGATCCTTTGACGGCGGGCTAAGCTACCCTAAACAAGATAGAGCTTGATGTAGTGACAGCTGGTATTTTAAATACTGAGGTAAACACCGTCGCACCTGTTTAGACACTTTTGATGGTAATAGTAATGCATTTTATAGACTTGTATTGTCTAGACAAGGAGCATTTTGCTCAAAAAGGATATGGATGACCTTGGTCATATCACTAGTTGCAGCCCAGTGGGCCCTCTTTGGAGTTGGCTCAGTGCAAGTCTGTGAGTTATATTTCAAATATCAAAAAACAACCAGACAATCATCAACTTTCCATCTAGACCTGTACTATCTAAACTTTCCAAAAGATAACTGGAAAATGAAAATTCTCATCTATGATCTCTACGTCCTCGATGTGTTGCAGGCGTTCCTGTTTACTGTTACGAAACAACCTTTCTTATCTTTTATTTCCTTTCCTTATACGCGATAAGTCACGAGGTCGTATACAATGATAGTATTTGAGTGTTCACCTCATGTCCTGATTGCGCTAATCTCTTTTGTCAGACGAGTCGTATGTCTAAAGTTTTCTTTCATTTCATTTTTGTCATTGGTACTGACCCATTTATTGTTTAATAAAATGGCTTGTGAGGGTGCCTCCGGAGCACCCAAGACAATCCAAGTCACAGCTGAGTAAAAATTGACAGTAAATGAGTGTACCCTTGTTTTCATGATAATTAGGAAGATGCGACTCCTGCACAGCCGTTTACTAGAGCAAGCTGGAAGCGCAGTCAATATTTTATTTGTCACGGCCAGGAAATGCATGGAATCCTTCTCACAGAGACCACGAGAATGGTCAATATAGCCAATTTGCTCAAGGTATATATTCGCCATGCCATAAAAGCACTCCACTGCAGCGTTTACTGAAAAGATTATGGTTTCTTGTGAGTGTATTCATGGAGTTGGGGCAGACTTACTGATGGCAATTAAAAATGCTGTTTAGACACTTTTAATGGTAATTTTATAGACTACATATCACATAAGTATCACATCGTCGTACATGTGCAAGGTAGTCGTCGTGTCAATGGTAAGTAATAAGTGATCTCCAGTCCTCATGTAATATGGATGACATACAATAAATGAATGAAGATCCTATCATAGATAAGTAGTCGGTAGGAAGATTGTAAGCGGGTCCTGAGGCCTGATACATCACCCTGCTGATGATTGATGGCTGTACCAGAGGTGGTTTGTGTTCCTGCTGCGGGTAGATTTGGCTCAATACTGGCCACTGCACCCGACAAGTTATCTTTGGCTGGCACTGCAGTTTCGGCAATGATGAATTGAGAATGTCCAGTGCCATCCTGCTGTATCAGAGCCATTGGGTTGAATGACTGTAGGTCAAGGCCATGAATAACTGAAGATGGTATACAAGGTCGAGGTTGGAATTTATGCTTACCGTCTACTGTAGGGCCGGGACATATTTTTGGATCATCTAGCACCTCAAAAGCTGCACCTCCAGTAGACAATACCGCTCCAATGGTTGAGCTACCAAAAAATTACCGTGAACTCCAGATCAAAGTTCCTTATTCCGCCAACTTCCCAGTGGTATAACGTAGTGCCCAATCTGGCTGCGGTCGCAGCTACTCTACCCACTATCACTCCTGCTCAATTTAGCTCCCTCACGGCAAAAGCAGCGGAGCCTCATGCAGGACGGGTGGGTGGGAGGAGGGGCGCCTAATTGTAAACTCAAGTGAGTTTTTTTTTTCTTTCGTGTGTCGCTTTTGTCTTAAATCGTCGCCAGATACTTCCGGGATCAACACTTACTCCATCCCGATGTGACAGACCAGCATCTGGTCATACGATATTTCGAAGACTGGCTGAAAAAGTATTTCTTTTCTATCCTCCAAATCTCAGAAAACCTCTCCCTCGACCCATTAATATACGTCCGGACCCAAACACTCAGTCTCATATTTACTTTGCTGTGGGACAATCCCGAGCAGGAACAAAATTTGCTACGATTGCTCGTCAACAAGCTCGTAAGTTTATCCTACCCCTAGTTTCACCACAAGCTAACGCACGGACTTTGCTTTTCTGTTTAGGGCAACACAGAAGAGTCCATATGCTCCCGAGCTTCTTACCACATTCTACAGCTCCTTCAACCTCACGCTCCCATGAAAGGTGTAGTTGTTCGCGAGATAACCTCCCTCGTCCTTTGGCCTGCTGCGCCAACAGCCGCTGCCAATTACCATCTTCTTTCCACCATGTGTCCATGAATGTGGGTTCTGGGTTTTGAATGAACTTGGATTAGATGTCATTATTGCCGAACCTTTAGGTTAGGCCTCTGTAACGCAAACATCTAACTCATCCTTATCTCCATTTAGGCATGCACTTCCTAATATATCCAAGTCTTGATTCCATATATCATTTGTCATCTGCCTCTTCACGTCTAACTCTTACTGCGTTCTTCTTGCCTCATGTTCTCTACTTGGTGCTTTTCAACTTCTACCAGCTCTGCATATCTTATGGAGAACTTTTCGGTGTTGGTAAGGCCCTGATCGGATGCACAGGAAAACGGACTCTGGAACCGGGTTCCGAATTTCTGACCCCAAAACGCCCGTAAACGTGATCAATCACGTTTCAGATTTAAAAGAATAGCGCCTACTCGGCGCCTAATAGATAAGAAGTAGCCTGACCCGAATGCTTTACAGTGCACCCTTAACCAAGGTTGAAGCTTTGAAGGGCTTTATGACTGTAGGATAGTGTATTTTGCTGGAAATTAGAGTTATTGCGGCAGGCTTTAGTGTACGAAAAGAGCTACGAAGTACAACCTGAAGTAGCGGCATGAATTTCGGGAAAACTCGTTATTTACCAGCGCTACTCTTATCTACCGAGTGCTACCTTTATCTGCGCTACTATGGTAGTTAGGGATAGTTCCGTGACAGGGATAGTTCAATTTTTGTAAAACCGTCAAAATAAAGGTCTTCCGAGTTCTGGATAGCTTTGAGAAATTTTTAAAGGCATCTTTAGATAGTATTGTTTATTTCTATCCACTCCCGGTAAGGGATTTGAGAGGGTCTACATAAATATCGAGGGATTAGTACTTTGCTGCCACTGATTATTTTCATCAAACCGCCAGGAACATCATACTAATGAATATATAAAACAGATTTAAGTAGCTAGCATTGGACTTTATGTTTTCAATAATCTAAATATCAAATTTAAAGAGAATCTGTGAGGAACTGGACGAATGGGAAGGAAAACAAAGTGAAAGATGTGTCGAGTGTGACATCAAGCTCGGAGGAGAGCATGCCGTCGGCTCGGCACACAGCACAACACTCTGACCGAACAATGACCAGAGCCAAACATCTTTGGTCCCGAAAACCTACCTCACCCCCGGACCAATTATCCCTTCACCTTCTCATACCCTTCCTCGCTGGCTGGATTCCAGTATCATCCAGCTTCGCCCTGTTCCAACTCCTCTTCCCCGAAGTGCGCCTGGTGATAATGTACCGCTTGAGTAGCTTAATTTTATTATATTCAGTTAATCACAATGCAGTTCCTTTGAGTACTTTTTTTGTTGAGATGCAAAGACTGCTGCCATTGGAGCCTCAGGTGCCGACAAACTGGCCAGATGCCGACTCGCGGCTTCTCCGTGACAATATCGTGACCTGAGGTGTGAACTATCCCTGTTTTCCTCGGTCGCTGGCCGACAACCTCAGTAAAATTATGAAAAATTACAGAAATTCAGGATAGGGGGTTTGAACCCATAGAAATCAATCTGTCTACTCAGAATAACGAGGCTTAAAGAAGTGGTAAAGTTATTCATGTTTTGATCAAATTGGAACTATCCCTAACTACCATAGTACCCTTTATTGTGGAC
Source organism: Collybiopsis confluens (assembly GCA_013368555.1). Taxonomy (NCBI): domain Eukaryota; kingdom Fungi; phylum Basidiomycota; class Agaricomycetes; order Agaricales; family Omphalotaceae; genus Collybiopsis; species Collybiopsis confluens. The sequence continues at coordinate 57,815 of JAACJN010000147.1, read as the reverse complement.
GCCGTTTTCCAAAGCCGTTTCCCGGTGCATCCGATCAGGGCCTAAGTGTTTTTTTTTTGTATTTTTGTTTCACTGACTCAACTTTGTAGCCTTCACTGGATGCGTCATTTGCATCTGCTTCTGTGTTGAACCGTTGAACCGCAATGGGAATGTAATGCAAAATGACATACCTTCCTCTGACTCCACTATTCCTACTCCTTCGTCTCATGATTCTCATCCTGCTTATGTTTGTTCTGATTTTGTTGAGGTCTCTCTTACTGACAAACTACCCATTTTGCTTCCCTATCACTGTCATTTTGTTTCCCTATCACTGTCATTTTGTGTATAAGAACGCGCCATAACACCCTACAAATGGCAAAGGCCAGAGTGTGATGAAATTTCAGTAAGTTATTTCTTAAGTAAGGGTGTTCGGGTACTGTGTGGGACTATATGGGGTATAGGTTCGGCCCTCGCCGCTTGCGGCCATACCCCCCAGTCATATGTAATATATTATGTGAAGATAGAATATACTACATATAGAATAACAGCGGCGTTGGCGACAAGGGTACAGAACAGGGGCTAAGGTATTTCCATATTCGGTACAGCATGATCGATCAACATGATGACAAAATAGATCATGTGCCCTAGGTGAGTCATGGCTTATGTCCCGATTAGACATAATTATATAAGCCTCCACCGACAATGAACCACAAAAATTGAAAACTTATGAAAAACAAGCTTGATAGCCCGTGACTTTGTCACGGGTGTAGAGCTTGGTCGGCGCCTTGCGCCTCCATAAATGTTAGAAAATGAGATTTATATTGTGAATCAACATCAGTCTAAGTACAAACAAAATCTACGTAGTTTGTAGTAGAACCTCAGGGTACACATAATTTAAAGTTGAGCAGTCTTCATTATCTGGAACAGATAAGAAATCAGTATTGGTACAAAAAGGATCTAACTTGAACAAAGAACATTACCTTCAGGGAATAGCACTTTAACTCCAGACTTGGATGTGCTTCGAGACAGTGCCACATAAAGTTGGCCATGGGTAAACACCGGTGTCTGAAGATTTATTCCAACATGCTTCACAGATTGACCTTGTGATTTATTGATAGACATGGCAAAGGCTAATCGTACAGGAAACTGTCTTCTTTGAAAGATAAAAGGCAAATCCAAATTGAAGGAATGAATGTTGTTTTTCCAGCATTTTCACCACTAAGGATTCTTGCTTGTAAAACTCGTGTAGTACAGTTCGTGAGAATAGCTTGAGTGCCATTGCAAATTCAAGCTGAAATATCCAGGTTGCGCAAGATCATAATTGGGCACCCAATTTTCAGGTGGAGCCGTGAGACAGGAAGACCTGACCCATTGATGCTATTCAAATACTCCACTGGATATTCAAACTGTTCATCTTGAGCAGCCCCATCAGGAATTGCTTCATCAGCACTGTAGTATTATGGACAACTTCAACTACAGCCTGAACAGCCTCAGTATTATTATCTTCATCAAGTTCCTGATCATGAATCTGCAAAATTTGTTGAAGATGATTTCTATGCATAGCATTATTGTCAGGAGTGCCATGACCTGGGCTGGCAGGCCTCTCCTGCTGTATTTGTCCTGGAGACTGATCATGAACTTGAAGTTGGGAATGATTACTAGGAGGTAGAGACTGGCGATTATTCATAATAAATGGATTTTCATCATCATGATGATCATCACCATCATATCTACCTCTTGGTCGGCCAAGACCTGTTGTATCTCTGGCACCTCTCCCTCTGTATACAGGATGAGCAGGAACAGTTGCAGCTATTTGTTGCAGATTAGCAGGCAAATGGCCATACTATAAAAGTTGAGCATTAGAATATAGGGATGAAAATTGGAGACTTAACTTGTCCTGGTAAATTTATCTGAGCATATGGAACAGGAGGAAGAGGAGCAGGAAGAGGAGCCTTCAAAATTTTAGAGAACAGTTTAAGTTTTATAGTGAAGAAGAATCTCACCCCATTATTCCGCCGCCGACGTGGTCGCTGATTGAGAACAGGCATTGGAGGTAAATTTCTGAGCTGTGCAGCTATACCTGGTGTCAACTGCAGCACAACACCATTATGCTGCACAGGAAGAAGAAAAGGATCATCATTGTTATGCTGAGGAGTTGGAGGAGGAGGAAGGGGTGGTAGTGGAAAAAGTGGCACAGGTGATTGACTTAGATTAAAAGGAATTGGAGGATCTCCAATCAGCCGATTTTGTGCTGGTGTTCTATGTAGCTCTGGGCTATCCATAATTCTCTGCAAATTCCGGCGTCTACGTTCAGCATTTCTATCACGTTCAGGGGTAGTTGGAGGAGACTCCCTGTACTCAATTTAAAAAACCTGCAAAATGAATCAAAACCAAAAGATTCTTACATAGCAAAACAGAACCAAAAAGATAGGTAGAAAATGCAGGGTAATATACAAAACAACTGAAAAGGCTTTATATATTATATACACATATTTTTACAATACATGTTCACCTCGTTGCTAAAGGAACGAAAAGACGGCGACAGAATTGGGGGAAGAAAAAGAGGGAAGACACAGGGCCGGCGTTGCCGGCCAGCGCTTCGCGCTATTAGTCAGTATTGGTAATTATGACAAATGATACCAAATGGGGACCACGGGCGCCTCAAGCTAATTTCATATATAGGATGACTAGAAGCGGAAGTTTGCGATCTCATGAAAATCTTTGTTGTAAACTTACGGAAAACAAATGGTATTCCCCATTGTTCCAATTCATAAGTTTGGAAACTTATGCTTTGACTGGTTTCCGGCTCTCTTTCATAAGTTTCTCCTTTTTTTGGCAAATTTATTAAAACCCACTTGCAGTGCTAGACTCGTCCCAGTCGCCTGCCGATCACTGTTTGGTCAAGCCAAACACCTTGTTTGGTTACACAAACAAAGTCCGAGGTTACTTTTTCAGTATAGCGAATCACATTCTTTTGCGATTTTGAGTTGATTTGAGTATATTAATTTTTACTTTTTTTTAACAACTCTTTGACCCAAAGCCTACTCATCGTCGAAGACAAGCAGCTCATCAAGAAGATCCTTTTATACCTTCTCAGGAGCCCTACCTAGCATCCCTACCTAGCATCTCCGGGTCACCAGACATTATCGTCATGTCAAACGCATCCTCGCTTGCATCTCTCCGCACTACCCCTCCCTCCCCGCACTAAGTAGTACCGTTACGCCGTCACCCTATAACTAGGGTTCCGCACCGTACCGTATACGGGTACGGCCGTATGATTTACGGTAATATATGGCATATCCACGTACTGGGTGATATGACTGAAGTCATGCATATCCTTTTTTCGAGCCTACAGCTCATCAGGAAAAAATAAATCGCTACTGTCATCCCACCCTGTGTATCCGCTACCCCGGAACATAGAACTAGAAGTACAACAGCATGAATAGTAGGATGTAGCCTATGTAGCAGGAGACTAAAATTCCATAGAGCCAGGTACTAACGACGAATATATGAGTGATTTCCCGTAGCCTCAAAATACTTCAGTGTTAACTACAGAGGGTATATATTGTACTTGGGTACTGTCCATCCTGGCAACTCATGGCAACTCAGACATCCATCCTGGCAACTCAAACATCCCAAAGAATCTGCCTAAGCACTGCTCAGACATTTTGTGAAAGAGCGCATTTTTAGCAGCGAGCACATTCCAGAGATTTTCTAAGTGACGTGTCGACGGCCAATTCATTTATTTTACCTCCTGCCTGCAATCACGTGATCATGAAACCCGAAAAAAAAAAAAAATAATTCGCAGTGTGCACGTGTTGTTCAACATCCACCTGCTCAACGTTCAACGATATTTGACGCCGTACACTAGGCAGTGGTGACACCAGCTACTCTACCATCTCCTCTTCATGATTTCCTCCTCTTCAACTCAGTGCAGTGCATTGCTTAGTGGCAATCTACAATAGACCTTTGTAGCAGAGTGAGTGGGGTTGTCATTACCTTTTCAAGCGGTTTTCTGCCTTGGACTGACTATCTGTTTAGGCTCTTGACTCACCTTTTCGGAACTTCTGTGTGTATTCCAAGTCATTGCTATCGCTTCACTCTGTCTCTTAACTCATACCTTTTCGCAGTAACTATTTGTTTGTTGTCTGGCTTGAGTAGTAAGTTTTGGTAGTCGGCATGGACTACATATGGGTACTAACCATCTGCCTAGTTTCCTTGTATGTGCTGAACTTAGCCTCTAGGTATGGATTTTTTCAATGCTCTGGGGTCTACTACGGCAGTCTGGGTGTAGTATTGTTCTGTATGCACTTGTAGTAGTAACAGGATTGCTTCGATCATCAGTTTATGTACACTAAATGACTATTTGTTCTTTTAATTTATGTTATACCTTTTTTATGTGGAACAACTGAGCGTCATAATAAGAGAATATTCGGGCTAAATTTGTAGCCCCATAACCTGAAAGAACGGGTAGACAGGAAGACTATGTAGTTTTAATGGCAGTTACGGAATGGGTGATAGGTCCCTGACGGAGCTACGTAGCACAAAAACTTCACGATAAAGCCGGACTTTACTATTTGAAAGTTACCCGAGCTACAGGGTGTTATGGAACCTTCCGTAGCAACTTCAATTTTTCCTGATGCTCCTCATCCAGAGACATTACAAGTCTATAAAAAGTATTCTTATTACCAATATAAAAGCCAAGCGGACGGGATTGACGCGTTGCCATAGCACTTCAATTTCAAATGATCACTATCAGTTCTGGACCTTTCGGAATTGTCGGATGCATTCCGGTTGCCGTGACGAGGTCTGGGTCCTAAATAAATTAACTCTGGGTCTTCTAGACCAGTGTAGATGCATGAGGCTGTTTCAGTTTCAATGGGACCCGAGTAGATTATTATACCATTCAAACATACCTTTTTGGGACCACTCAGAATGTATATAAGGAGGAGGAAAATGAAGGAAAAGGACAAGCAGTGGATTTCCCCCTCATTTGACTAGTGCTCTAGTAAACAGGGATTGTCTATTGGCTTCTGGTGCAGTTGTTAAAGTCCAGTTGGTGTTTGGTGTTAGTGCTCAGAACAGTTTGGTGTTTTACATAACTTGTGTTTTGTGCTTTGGTTGTGTGTTTTGTGGATTTGTTGAACTTGGTATATTTTGGTCATTGGAAACTTGTGTTCTCATAAAAACTCTACAACTACTACCCGCCCCCTCTGTTACTTTTCAGAGTATAAACTTCTAAGTCAACTCTTTACCCTTCGAACTTAGTATTGTGTGTGTTTGGTGTTGGTTTTGCTTTCACCATCGCACTCAGCAATCATGGGCCGTACCGTAAAGTTCACCACAAAAGCATTTTACGGTACGGTACGGCAAAAGTACGGGTCTTTACGGCATGTACGGCTGTATTACAAGCAGAAATTTGGAAGAGATCCACCCCCTTGTATTTCAATTCAAAATAAGCGCAGGAGCCATGGTTGCCATGATTTGTAGATCATCAGGATGTAAGAGTCTCAGGCTCGAGGAACTCATCTATTTTTACGCACAAACAAAAAGTCTTCAAAAAATTCAAGCAATCACTGATATTTTTTGGACAGAAAAAACATTTCTGGAATGGTTTGATGGCTTTTTTTGGGTATAAGTAAACAAATCAGGGCTGATAGCAGTGTCCAACAAAGATCCAAAGAGGTGCATACAAAGCTATCACTGAATTTTACTAAAATACTAACAAAAACTGAACAAGACACATTTCAGAGGTGGCCAAATATCCAGGCAAAATTTACAGCCCGTACAGAGCCGATACGGCCGTTTTCCGACGGCCGTATTTTTTTCCTTTGATGCCGACCCGTACCGTATTTTTTGTTGAAATTTTTGATACGGAACGGTATGGGTTGCAGGTACGGCCATACCTGCAACCCATACGATACGGTTACGGTGCGGAACCCTCCCTTTAACGCACGTCATAAAAAAGAAAATTTTTGACTTATATAGATCGTTTCAAAATTGCTCGAAACGTCGATTTACAATAGTCAGAAAAGAACTTTGGGGAGGGATGAAGTTCGCAAAATAGCCACTCTCCAAAAGTGACGAGCGTTGGACTTACGTCATCATTGCGGAAGAGCCTAGGTTTTTCAGCGGCCCCAATTCCAGCCATTTACTAACTCGAACAGGGAGAATACTATCAAGTACATGGTATTCTCCCTGTTCAAGTCCCGTTGGCGCTGCACTCATCATTTTGACATTCACGTAGCTCACTTGAACTGAAAACTTTATGTTTGAATCATCGTAGTATTGTGGATATATGTTGGCTCGCTTCACCCTCGTTGGTCTCAGGCTTCAATGGCACTGTGCTGATTCTAATGAAACAAGATTTTCTACGCAGTTTACTGTAAACTGAAACTTCAAAACTTACTCTGGAGAGATGGTTACGGACGTAGCTCTTGACGCCATACAGTATGTAGAGTCATCGGGGCAGAACTCAAAGTGCCACTCTTTTATGTCCACGACTCCACTGGCAGGATGACAGGCCAGTGTTCCTACCCTTCCAACATGAAAGATGGGGCGGCGCATAAAAAATTGGTGGTTAAGTCAACCGTTGAAAATTCTGCACGGTCACCCTGTCGATAGCAAGATGAGTAATTGGCCATCCACGAGCTAGTAAATAAGTAAATTATTAGTGCTGATTTGGAAGGATATAGCTCCAGCGAGTCGGTGTCCCACTACCACCCCAGAATTGAGCCGTTGGACGTATCGGTGTATTTTGGCTGCCTAGTATATCTTTGTCGCAATTAAACCTTTTTGATTGCCCCGGCTCAGCTTGTTATCGTCATTACTTATAAGATATCATTCAAGTTTCGGTTTTTTCAATATAACTACCGCTGTCCTTGATTACGCTGCACGGGAGAGCAAGTGGCAAGTTTCAGCCATATCCGTAAACATTCAGAAGCTCGCCCGGTAGCTTTTTCAGCTGGTCACTGAATCACTGAAACAATTATTCCGGGAGCTCAAACCTGATCAATGGTGCCCCGAGAAATAACAGACGGACCTCTTGAAATCGAAGTTGAAGTCGGGAATCAGCTGAAATAACCGACTAGTTCACTTACCAAATTACCGAAACGATTGCTCCGGCGCCTCAAACATGATCTAAATCATTTCATCTAGAACACTAATGACATTATCTGGCCCAAGTATAAAATATAAATAGGACTTAAAGCAGTGGCTGATTAGCTGATTAGTGTGTTCTGACCACCGTCGGGTTGCTTACTGTAACCCTTGGCCCGTCCCCGATTCCCGATTCCCGATTCCCGACCATGGAGACTAGGGTCCTTACTCATGCTCTCTAACCTTGGCATTATCTGACCCAAGTATCAATTATAAATAATACTTAAGTAAAGCAATTGCTGATTAGTGTGTTTTGACCAAGGTCGGGTTTGCTGACTTTAACCCTTGGCCCGTCCCCGATTCCCGACTCCCGGCCCTCATGATGTATCCAAGGGCCCTTACCGAGTACTCACACTCTATACTTCCGAATCCAAGGAACACCTTTGAATTGTGAATTAGATGTGGTATGTATTAGATGACAAGGATAGCAAGTAATCGGAAAATGAGTGAAAAGTCCAACAAATAAAGCAAGATGCAATGAAATGACTAGAGAGACTACTTCAATGGGCCATTCGACGTTCATAAATTTTTTCCCAAGAAGTGTGGGTCGATCGAATTTTTATAGTCCGAGAGGACCTTGCGTATGGCCGACATTGAACCTTTGAGATGGTTGAATACAAATGAGTCGACTCGGAACCATATAGCTGAAGGGCAGCATACCTTGTGGGGTCATACTTTGCATATACTTGCTTAAGGAATTTATAGTTCCCGTAGCTTGCAAAGACTTGCTGGTTCGCATCCGCTTCATTGAGGAATAACGGTAGACCGGGAGTAATGGGAGCTCTGCAAGTTTATGGATGCAATCAATTCTAGCCACAGCAAGACATAAGGGATCCTCACTTTGCAAGGACATACTGTCGTCCTTTTTCTACATCTGCTGGTGCTTGGGTAACGCCCTCGTTGTAGCTTACTTGGAAAAGCACCTCATTAAACCCATTTGTTGCTGGGTTTGAGATCATGGGGTTACCGCCCTTCTCACACCCTGCCTGTATCTGTGTTTTGGGCACAGTCGTAAAGTCGAGAAGGGTAAAGGCAATGTCAGGTGAGGATGCGAACGTTGCACTGAAATTGCTGTACAGCCGATAAACCTCCAAGTAGTTGTCGAAAGAAGAGTGTGCGGAGACGCCGCCCAAGGCAATACCACCGAACACGGTGCCCAGCCCATCTGGGAAAGAGACAGCATTGACCAGATCGTGGTACGAGAAGGGAGCGATCAAAGATGTGGCGGACGGGATAGAAAGAAACTCGGCAAAGGTCTTGTTGAAGGATGCCTGAGTGCCATTGTAGATCATCACAACTGTATGACTAAAGTCAAGGCTTCCATTTTGCCAGGTGGTCCTGATTTCATTGGTCAAAACTAGGGGAAAGAATATTAGCAAGAGCTTCATGCGCTAAAGCACCGATGATACAACATACTGGCATTTTTGTCGTTTATCTGATATGCATAATGCGCAAATGCACCGAGAAGTGCATCGGATGAGGAGTTGGGATACTATATAACAAGGGAATCAACACTTAAATATAATATTAACCGTATTCATGACCTACTGTGAAGATTCCACCCAAGAAAGGTTTATCTTGCTCTGTTCCGGTATGGACTGCTCTGACAACGTACTTTGTTACAATGCCAAATCGATTACCTCCACCCTTCAGTGCTTTGAATAAATCCGCGTGTTGATTGTTCACTGTGGCTGTTACTACCGTGCCGTCCACAAGAACAACATCGAGAGACACATAATTATCGGAGGCATAACCTTGAGAAGGCGAGAGAAAACTCAAGCCGCCGCCGAGAAGAAGACCAGTTCCAACCTCACTAATGATTATGAGATTTCGGAAGGGTTAAGAATACGAGCCCGCTCATACCTCACACGGCCTCCTACAGCAGCGACTCCGAAAGGTTCAAGAAAGTCTATTGCGTCTCCCCATCGAACACCGGGCTCCAGGGTGATAGTGTTACTACCAGCATCATACGAGATTGCGCTCATATTGATAAAGGAAATAAGGACCCCGTTCTGAATACTGCAAAAAGTTTCCAATCTCAACTCATCGTTTGCTTCCGGTCATTACTCACGTATTCCACCCCGTCATCCCACTATGTCCACCTGATTGTACCGCGTAATCCGCACCATTGTGATAAATGGCGGTCATCGCGGTCTGCACATCGCTCGTACTGTTTGCGAAAACAATGCATGTTGGTGAAAAGTTGACTTCGTCATTGAAGGTGCTCCATGCAGCATTTGCGCCGATGCTATATCTAGGACCGGAAGAAGTTTGAACGGTTGAAGGACCCAAGGAAGACTGTAGCTGTTGGCAGGTCTTGGTTGCAATCGAGGCTGGGGAAGATGCGCTTTCAGCCTGGACCACACCGCCCGAGAAGGCCAACAAGGACAAGGCGATGAGGACAGAATATGTGAACATAGGAATCTGGAGAATGATGGTCTCGAACTATCTGTATATATAGACATTTTGAGCGTGATACCAGGGTCCGCATCAGTTGCGCATCAGTAATCCTTTCTCGCGTTCCTATCATTCCTTCGGGTTGATTTATATATTATGACATTTTGGAAGTTATCCAACTGTCAGTGTCGTGTAACACGTCGCTCGGACTGGCGGCACGTGAAACCATGGCCTCGAAACCATGACCGTCGAAACCGGACACTACTTCTATCTGCCCATCGGTGCAGGATTATCACGATCGTGGGTAGCGAGTATGCATATGACTATCTGGTATTCCAGGGCCAGGGTTCCCATAAATTCAAAAGACTCCACAAGTCGTTCAAACCTTACTTTAATTTTAACGTACTATTGGGATTCAGTATATTGTAAAGTTCATACACTGAGTCTCTTCATAGTTCAGATCCCTTCGATCTGGGACCGCGTGAGATAGGCCACGATGGCACTGTGGCATGGAAGCCGCCCGCTCCCACTGTTATGATCAAGCTCGCCAAAATAATATTTGCGCTCAGGCTTAGCTACATTGCAAATGCGCCAAGTTGGCACTGGGCCGTTACTACAACAATTCTACCAAACTATTCATATCTCAATAAGCTACAAAGTAATGAGGGAGCTCCAACGATAATAAAGGAGTCCGTTAAATATTTAATAGAAATCAAGATTAAGTTATGAATCGCGGTAAGCGGACAGATAAAGAAAAGAAATGTATGCAGTCTACTGGATATCACAAAACTTCCTTAGAGTCCGGAAGGTCCTTGAGCGTGCTTCACATTGAAACTTCGAAAAATCACAATTAGCAGACCGCTCTAGCCTCTGACAAGCTTGGTAGTAAGTCACTTACCTAGAGGGATCGTACTTGGAAAATGTCTTTTTGAGAAAGTTATATTCCCCATAACTTTGAAGGATATCCTGATTGGCATCAGCCTCGTTGAGGAAGAGAGGCAACCCTGGAGTAACAGGTGTCCTGTTGTGAGAGAATGAATTTAGTTGTTTAAAAGTAAGGCTCCGCGAAAGAGTAAGAGTTCTTACTTTGCAATCCAATGCTCCCTTCCCTGCTCAATGAGAGCAGGAATTTGGTCGACGCCCTCATTAAATGTCAATGCAAACAGGATTTGATTAAATCCTCCTTTCCCTTGTGGCGGACTGATAGCATTGCCACCCTTTTGGTATCCAATGCGAATCTGGGATTCCAACACTGGGGTAAAGCTGAGAAGGGCAGTATTGAGTTCAGTCGATGAGGCAAAAGTTGAGGTAAAGTTTGAGAAAAGACGATAGGTTTCTAGATATTGATCCTCGATTGCGGCTGAAGAAGAAGAATTTGCCTGGGCCCCTTGCAGAACACTTCCGGAGAAAATATTCCCATCTCCACTTGGGAAATTGACCAAGTCGATCATGTCTATGTATGATAGAGGGCCCAAAGAAGCAGAAGTGTGAGGAATAGAAAGGAGCTCCTTGAATGACTGGTTGAACGCGTCACTGGTGCCATTATAGTACATTTCGAATTGGACGGTTATCTCTGGATTACTTGAATTTGTCCAACTGGCAATAAAGTCAGTTGCAAGAACTGGGAGATCAAATATATTTAGCTGTGAGAATTGCAATAAATTTCAGAGTACAAACCTGCTTTTGTGTCACTTGTACTATGAGCAAAGTGTGCAATGGCAGGGAGAAGTGCTTCTATGGAGGAGTTGGGATACTGTTATCAAACATCAATGTTATGAGCTGCATCAATTGCATGAAATCAGGGCACTGACCAACACAATTCCACCCCAAAAGTGTTTATCTGATTCTCTCCCGGTATGCACCGCCTGCACCTCATAACTTGTAACAATTCCGAACCGATTCCCTCCACCCTTCAATGCCTTAAATAGGTCTGCATATTTATTGTCAACAGTTGCAGTGACCATATCCCCGTTTACCAATACAACGTCAAGAGAGACATAGGTGTCCGCAGCATATCCATAAGCAGGCGACAGGTAGCTCAGACCACCACCTAGGAGTAATGCTGTACCAACGTCGCTGTTTGTCTCAATTAAAAGGGAATATTTGAAGAGGTCAATGAACATACTGAATGCGCCCCCCGACCGCAGCTACTCCGTGAGGCTCCAAAATATTCAAAGCGTCTCCCCAACGAATGCCGGGTTGCATAGTAATGGTGTCTTTCTTTGGATTATAAGAGGTTGCATTCATATTCAGGAACGAGATCAATACGCCGTTCTGTATCCTGTGGAATTTATTGAATGGTTGGTGTCTCTTGCCACTTAGGAAAAAACTCACGTATTCCATCCTATCATTCCACTGTGCCCTCCTGATTGTACTGCATAATTGGCATTGTTCTTATAGATTGCCTTCATTGCAATTTGCACATCATGTGTAGAGTTTACAAAAACAATGCATGTAGGCTGAAAATTGACTTCTCGGTTAAATGCGCTCCAAGCATTGTTGGCACCAAGGGAATATAATGGACCAGAGATTGTACTCTGGACCTTTGAAGATCCCAAGGAAGTGCTGATCTGAGTGCAAGCCGCTGTTGCAGTAACGAGCAGTGGATCAGATGCAGGGGATTGCGAAGAATTCTGTGCTTGGGCTGTTGAACAATAGCAGAGGGCAATAAATGCAGAAACAGAAAAACAAGATAAACCGCGCATTGAGGCAGGGTAGACTGGAGGGAAATCAAGCAGCAGTGGTTGCTAAATAACCGACAGCAAAACTGATCATTTATAAGTTTCTTCATGGAGTTTTATTGTCTATATTGGGCGACTTTTGCAGTGTTGCGGCCTTAGCTCAACTGCTGCAGATGAGACAGATATAAAGAATTCTCACATAGCTGTTGCTCGGTAGTGCCTGGTCGCCGCGGGCGCTGCATTGGCGGCGGAGGTGGCGCCATTGCCCTTTTACTAGCAGTCCGTACTTGTGAAGTCAAGCACAGGAACCGCGGAATGATCGTGTTGATTCTATTTCCACCGCCAGCGTGTAACAAGAATGAATCCATCTGACGCGCCTGATGCCATATATATATGTCTCCGGTTCCTCAAATGAGTACCCAGGCGAACCGTCGTGCCTGCATGAAATTTTAGTTCTTATTAGGATTGTACCAGTACCAGATTCATAAACGTTTTATGTTCTTTCACGTCACAGATCTACATCGCTGAAAGGGCTGAAACCTTCTGTGTGATGAAATTGAAGTTGGAGCTTGGACTGGTAGCCTGAAGACATCCCTGAGAGCCTGTAACTAATAAGTATTCTGTCAGTGCATGGAAACTTGTTATTGGAATTTATTTGAATCACTGTGAGCCGCCGTGATAACAGCATAAAATAACACCTCCTTCGTGTCGGCACTGCAAAAAGATTGTGGTAAAGCGGCGCCTTCCGCGGAGTAGTAATTTCGCTGTGATCTGAGCAAAGATCATGATAGTTTCGCGTGTACACAAAGGGCACTTGATCGATAGTTACCACAACGTCAGAGTCTCCCCGAGAGTTGGCAGTTACGGCTGTCATCAACGAGGCGTCCAAGCATGAAGGCAGCAATCTCGACAACTACAGGTAAACATTGATAGTTTGATTGTAGGTTCTTAATTTATAGGTCACTCTTCCATGATGAACTTAGAAAACCACTTTGATTTTGTTGGACAGAACTTTTCCCCGTGTTTTTTTAATGATTAAGCCGAAGTACAAGTTACTTTGTAACGTCGTTACCTGAATATATGCTCAAGATCAATCAGTTTTTGGGTTTATTTCGGTAAATGTCCTCGCAAAACTTGTTTTCAAGCAATGCAAAGTATCCCGTTTACGTGGCTATATATGTGAGACAGAATCGTTGCAGAAGTATTGCTTGTCATGCTAAGGACAAGCTAAGGACAAGCTAAGTTCGATACGCTGCCTGAAATCATCTCATGGGCCACGGGTTTGTTCTCACGGATGTTTCGTTCAGCGGCAAATCAATTTACGCCCATCTTGATGTCTTGTTCACATCAGTGAATCAGAACACATCATAAATAGCATGAACCATGATGACTTCCCTGTTGATGGAGCGCTTGGGATTAGTTCCCCTTCAGTTTATGTAGCTGTTACGAGTTTTGCCCGCTGATAAAATAGGACAAGGCGCTCAATACCCACTGAAACCTCGGATCTTCCCGCCCCGTTGTCCAAATTTTGATGAGCGGGTCCCAAATTAGCTTCACTAGGTTTCTCGGGATAGCATATTGCCCGGCGGTAGGCGGGAGCTGTGAGGTTCGATTTCGAATTTTCGCAACCGCCCCGGCAGTCCGTCAAGGAAGTAGCCAGAGATGACATGATTTTTTTTTCATCCCAATTACGTCGGAGGCTGCCCACCGCATTTGGAAAATTAGGATCAAACTGGTCATAGATGGTGACGTTAAGGACGCACTAAACGAGTACCAACAGAGAATGGGTTTCTGAGTCTGATGGGGGGTAGTTCCCGCGTATATCGGGAGTTTAGTTAAGCCGCCTAGACCTACAAAGCACTGTTTCGGCAAGGTCTTCTTCCTTCTCGCCAAGTAATCCCCAGGCAGTGGCCAACTCACCAGAACTTTGAGGCGGTAGACACGCCGTAATAAATTCAAGGATCAAATAATCACCATGTCTCGCCTCATTTCGAACACTACTAGAGCTACCGATATATAGTAGGCTGTTGTAAAACACCCGAACATGCTCTGCGCCACTGTATCAAAGCAATTTAGGACTCCTGCTACGCTTGCAGAGAGAGTATTGAATCATGTGAGGCCTCTTCAGTGCTCAATCCGTTGACTCCGGCAGCGTCTCGGCTATTTTCTTGGCAGCAATGCATATCGAAGGGGCGCTGTTTTGCGATAGCATGTCATGAGTCAGGGCTCGCTAATCCGTACTAATCGTACCACTAGATGAAGGTCAAAGCTCTGATAGGTACTGTACAATCTGTCGAAATATTTCTACTACTGACCTTCATTGCTGGCCTGGCCCTGGTGTTGCTCCATTCTGGATGAGATCCACTGGTGATTTGTCTTATCCTAATTGTCTGTATCTGTATTAGGGAGTAGCCCGTGCCGAATCCGCTGATGATTTCCTCGTTCGCTCTCGGGCCATCAAGAATCAATTTTGGACTGTATATCTCCATAGATCAATCAGACCACGTAGGCTTTATACGTATCACTGAGATCATGGTCATGGGTGCCGCTCCCTGATTCCCAACTTGCGGTGGGTAGTAGTAAGCGGAAACAGAACACCTGTCAAGTGTCATTCGAAGCATGATCACGATGTTAAATCGGAGTCTGACCAATGCCATGGCTGGAACCCCGAAGCTTATGAAGAATTCTATCCCCTTATATATGCAGCTAGCTAGACCAGAACATCTTCAGTATCTTTGGTCGCATAATGTCAGTCAACTCCCAAATCATTTTTGTAAGAGCCTTCTTTGCCTTCGTAAATGCTGCTTATATCTGCTTACCTATGGTCATTATTCTAACTTCAGCTTACGGGGGGATCAGGGTTTCTTGGATCCCATATCCTCTCTCAGCTCTTGCAGCAAGGTTACACCGTCAGAGCGTACGTTTCTCTTCTACTTTCGCAATAAACTCAGACTGAAAATTTTGCAGTGCTATCCGAGACAGCAAAGCAGCTCAAATTAGACAGACTTATCAGTCATACAGCTCCCAACTTGAAGTTGTATCAATCTCGGACATTGCCACTGATCAATTCCCCGATGCACTCAAAGGAGTGACGGCTGTTATTCACACCGCCGCTCCTCTGGCTTTGCGTGTGAGCAGCAGCGAAGAGTTGGTAAAGGGTGCCGTTGATGGTATTCTCAATGTGATCACGCAAGCCGAAAGAGCTGGAGTAACCAAGATCGTTGCAACTAGCACGGTGCTAACTGCCGCTACTCCTTCAATGACGTTCACTGATAAAGGTGAGTCTTCATGCTTTGTTCCGACACACTATCTTGACCGGTTTTCAGACTGGTATCCGACCACGAAGGAAGCCGCCCTTGGCAGCAATGGAGTTGAAGCCTATCAGGCAGCCAAGACAATAGCAGAGCAGGAGCTTTGGAAGTTCGCAGATAAGCATCCTCATGTGGAAGTTGTTACTCGTGCGTCATTTTCAGCGTGTGCTTGTGTCTTTGCTAAGCTCATTGCAAAATCACTCTGACTTGCACAGTCAATCCTCCTTATCTTTATGGACCATTCGCGGAAAATTTCAAGCTCCCCAAACCTGATTATGGTGCCTTTTCCACCAACGCCCTCATCTATCAGTTGCTTTCTCCGCAAGGCAAATTCCCAGATTATCCACTTTATATCGATGTTCGTGACGTTGCTAAAGCGCATATCTTGGCCCTCTCCTCGCTGCCGACATCTTCCGCTGGTCGCAAACGTCTTATTCTTAGTAGCCCCCATGAAGTGGATTTCACGGAGATCATCGAACTGATCAAGCGAAAGAGGCCGGAGCTGGAGGGTAGGTTAACAAAGACCGTACCACCTCAGTTCCCATTCAAGAGACTGCCATTTGATATCAAAAGGGTAGAGACTGTTATCGGGCTGAAGGAAGCAGATTACAGCGGATTGGAAGATACACTTCTGGCCACTATTGATGGCTTGATTAAATTCGAGAACGAATGGAAAGCGAAGGGATACGAGGTCGAAGTTCCCAAATGGTAGACATTGTAGACACGTTCACTTGATTCCATGTTACCCAGGCTAGACGTATATGTGAATTTGGACGAATGATAAAAGAAGCTTTGAGAGTGTCAAGTTTTAAACAACTCCAAGCGTGCTTTAATATGGAAAAATCAAAGTTCTCAATGTACAGTGTACTCATTGCTCAAGCACGCTGCACGCATCATCATATTTCAGAGATTGAAGAATTGAAGTATCTCAGCCGGGAGCCCAAGGTACTTGCAGCAGTGTTCCAGTATTTTCGCGGAAGATGAGTAGGCGGCCATCTGCCGAAATATGGAACCAGTTTATGGATGTTTTTTTGTTTGAATCCGGCGCTCTCTAGAACAGGTAGGAGAGTCCAATACTGAATTTTGAGCACGGCCGCATAGTCCTGCTTTCTTTCTTAGTGATCTCGTTTTCTCCTCTTCAATACGCCGAATGATTCAATTCACATCAGTAATATGAATCTACATATGTTTTGGCAAAGATCAAGCGGTGGCTCATTGGTAGGATCGGGTCAGTAGCACTGGGAATTATGAATTGACCTGTTTACTTTAATGTGAGGCTTCATGAGAAATATGAAGGGTATCCACGCGTGCAAATTCCAAGAGTTTTGAGCTACAGAAAATATCACATATCTTGTAAAAGGTTGACTTGGGAAGAAAAACATCCTTTGACAAACCCAAAAAGTGCAAGTAAGCAATACCTAGAAGAATGGCAACTCATCGTGACCAATTATGTGAAAATGATGCAATGTCTATACTTCAAAGGAAGTGATACAGATTAACTATTATTAAAATAGGCTACTAGCATTATCTATCCTGAGGCATACTTTGACCTGTGTCGTAGAATATGTCCCCATTTCATTAATGCCTAGTACATCATGGTCAGAAAAATCACCCATGAAAAGAAGCCAGTCAACTTACAAAGAATACTGGCATCAAAGCCAGCTGTAGGCCAGCTAGCAAGCTCGACCCTCCTCCTAACCCCAGTGTAATAAACAACTGTCTTCCAAAAAGCGGAAATACACTTGCGATCGTACTTCTAAAAAGATCATTTCCGGCCAGAACAGAGGCCGCATATGCAGGATAGCTCATCGTAATGTACATCAGCACACTCATGAAGTTCAAGTAGATTCCGGGAATGTAAAGGGCTGCACCAATAATGGGAGCCATGAAGGTCACATCTGAACGAGATGTCCAACCAAATATAAAGAGAGAGACCGGGATGAAGAGTGATCCGAGTAAACCAATCTCTAACAGAGATTCAGGGGCAAGTGGCTGGCCATTTGCAATGGAAGTCATAAGACGAGGGGTGTAGTGGTACTTCAGGTATGCGGCATAGAGAAAAAACTGTATGACAATAGGTGCTTGTTAGGCGTGAGGAGTGACCCGGGAGTAAACTGTGACCTACTGAAAGAGTGGAGGAAACAAGAAATCCAAGAAATGGAAGGCCTTCCGCTCCGAGGTTGAAGTGATATATGTCGGTAAACACTAGAGGGAAAGCCTCATACCACAAATAAAAAATTGCATCTGTGAAACAAAGAGAAGTCACTAAATTCAGCGCTCAAGCATCAGAAATCCCACTTACAGACAAATCCAAGATACACATTAGCAAAAAGTAATGCCGGCTCTTTGGCTAGAATGAATGGTCGAAGTAATGCCTCCTTAAAGATATTGGTCAAAGTTCCAGCCGCCTTCTGTCCCGGCGAGACTAGCTTCTGATTTCCAGTCAGCTTTCGCAACCGCGACGCCCGGCGATACAAAATTGTCGGTTCGTAGGTTTCGGGCATCAGAAGCATCATGAATATAAATGTGAATGCTGAAAGCCAGATCATTTCATGCAGAGGCCATCTCCACCCTTTGATCATTGCCGCATATCCGCCAACAATCGGACCAACAATCGGACCAGCATTAACACCCTGTGCCCATATTGCAATAACGTATGCGAGCTTTTCGCGGGAGAACACATCACCTATTGATGCACCGCCTGTTGCTAATGGGGGACTGGCGAAGACACCGGTAAGAAAACGAAAAGCCAGGATGGTTTGAACATTTGGTGGAACAAATGTCGGAACTTGGAGAATAATGAAAAGAAGGGAGCATATCATATAGACTGTATTCCGGCCGAGGGCTGGAATTTCTTGCAAAGGTGATAAAAACATTGGTCCAATCCCGTATCCTGTACATTTTTTATTTGGTCAGTCTCTTTTGTTCCTCATCGGATGGGACGAAACGTACCAAACACATAGAGTGTAAGGCCTGCTGTGACAAATGGGAGGGATGAATCGAATTCCGCCTGGATACCCGGAATCGAAGGAGTATAAATTGCTGCCCCAACATAGGAAGTAAAAGTCATGAATGTAACGTTGAATACGAGCAGGGCTTTCTTCGCAGTCGACCAGTTTCTTTGAAATTCAACATGTAAGGGTGTGGCAAAGTTGAAGGTACAAACAAAACAAAACGCACTGTGGATTTGCGGAATCCGTTTCGCTGTACCAGCCAACAGTGTACTGATCAACATCTGCCATTGTCTCCGCTTCTTCGTCTTCGACCGCTACATCTTTTCCGATCGCGACATCTTTTCCGACCGCTACATCTTTTCCTTCCGTTATAAAATCATTTGATTTATTTACATTGTTCTCGGCCACATCGTCCAATTTAGAAGGTAGAAATTGCGTTGGAATTGTGAAATCCGGGAGTTGTTCCGGAAACGGTAACAGTCTACCCCGTGAGATGTGGTTGATAAACATGCCCAGAGGGGAGTCGCGAATGATGTCTGGTGCCATTCGAAGAGGAGCAAATCAACAATGCTCTTACGGGGTGAACTTTCATAAATACCAGTACGGTAGTTCGGGCACGCTGAGACAAACCCCGATGTGACAAATTAAAGGTTGGTTTGTAACGTTGCCCTTTGATCTGGTTTCAAGTTTTTACTACTTGGCAGTCTTTTACGCTTCAATGTACTACTTGTGCTCGCCGAATGTCTCCTTTCGTGGAACAAATGGACACTGGAAAACAAGAGAGATGGAATCATGGAAAGGCAAGCCGCCTGAGGGGTTTGTGCGCAGCGACCGAACAAGGTCCCCGAGTCCGCCTTCGTCCGACCTTTGTGGTTACAGATTACATCTTTACAAGCGTTGCCTCTAGCGAGAGTCCGTACATAATCAGCCCAGGATTCCTTTTACAATGCATCCTGAATAAGGGAGCAAATTGTGGACAGCGTCTCGTGGCGCGATGCACTGGTGGGGCAGCGGGCTTTACTTTACAAGGTCATAGACACAGTGGGCATCACGTCGACGTACAGTGCTTTGCATTTTTCCTGTTTACTTGGCTGCAGGCCGAACGGCAAGCGATGCTTTTACGAGAGATCTATCGACCTGCATAAGACCTGGGGATTATAAAAGTTAAGTTCAGTAAACCTTTTTGCCAAGCACTCGATTTTTATTTGTCTTATATATTGCACTGACCGAATGAAGCAATGTTACCTCATTTAACGGCCACTATCATTACCATCTGCCGCCTGTCAAATGTCAAAGCGCTGATTTGCGGAGAAACCAGGCGAGTTAGGTTTTCAGCGGCGACTTACAGAATTGCAACATTTTCCCACCGTAATGTTTGGTATTTTAGACCCATATCATGCCCCCATGTGACAATTTAATAATTCCGGACAGTTCCGCCTTTGTTTTCCTCCCGGAATTATTGCAAAATTACTGGCTTCTGCCGGCCGTGATAGTACAATATCAATCCCTACATCGATTAAAGAGGAGAGGAGTCAGGACAATTAAGCAACGCAACAATCTCCGCGGCTGTTCCTGGTATCTAGCGCTAGCGCAGCCCATACTATCCACGAGTATCAGCTTACTTTGAGTTTAGCTACAAAGGAAATGTGTATGTCCTGAACTCTGGTTTATTGCTAGTGTGCGCCACATGGCCAGCTGGTTCCGCAGATTCAGCCGAGTTCTAATCTTTTGATTATTCCGGAAGGATCAGAATTTTCTGTGTTGAGCGTTTTTTGGAATGGTGATTTGACCAAACATCTCACCAGTGTCAGCGTCCAGGACATAAGGCAACATTTGAAAACATCATTTGTGTTTTGGAGACACATTAACAGTTGGTGAATGAACCCTCCCAATTGAACACTCGAATATTATGGATACAGGTGGCAGAGAAGTTGTATTGATCCAGTCACTAAAGTATAATACTATTCTTGAATATCTCCCTATTACTCTAGAAGATATAGAGTAAAAAATTGACATGAAATAAAAACATGCCTCATCAATTACAGTGCCTCATCAATCACAGTGCTCAAAATGATTTAGCGGCACCTTATCAAAGATGCTCAGCAATCTCACAAATGTAAATTATAAAATCGAGCGTTCTGTATCAATGTCACCGTCAGATCAGTACAGAGGTGGGTGGCCTGCCATATTCATCAATCCCAACGTGTTCCGCATAGCCCAATCGTGGATTTTGGCTCGTGCGAGAGCCACCGGCGCAAAAAATCAGCGCCACCTTCCGCTAGATATCGATACTTTATGCACTTCCCGTCTACCTTGGTCTCCCGTCATATTGTTCTTTGATTTGATCTAGGCTGTTAACCGTATAAATCAATTAAGAAAGGGCAATCAATTCAGCGCAGGACCATTACCTTCTCAAAGTCGCTATAAGAATAATTTTCTCTAAGCGGCACACCATTGTCTCTCTCTCTCTCTCCACCATCTACATACCGTTGGGAGCTTTTGCTTTTGTTGTCAATGAATTCTGCACTCTGGGCGATTTCACTCATCTTTCTTCTATCCGTTGCAAGGAAGCTTTACCTGAGGGCTCAAGCTCGCAGAAATCTTCCTCCCGGTCCTCGAGGTTGGCCTATTCTAGGAAACCTTCCCCAAGTTGCTAGGGAATCCCGAGTATGGCATCTCTTCAATAAGTGGAAAGAAGAATATGGTATGTCTTTGTTCAAGTGATGTCATTAAATAATTGTAATTTGCTGTCTCCAAGGTTCTCTAACATATCTGAATATGCTTGGAGAAGACTTCATTATCATCAACACTCGGGCCGCAGCTATCGAGCTTTGTGAGCGGCGATCTGCTCGGTACTCCGATAGGCCTAGATATATTGTCTCGGAGTACATTGGGAGTGAGATGGCGATGCCTTTTGCGAGGTATACCAAATCGTAAGTGTTGCAGAAAATTAAACTGCAAACTAATCTAAGCTCACGCAGATGGCAATACCAGCGACGAGCAATCCATGAGGTACTGCACACGGGGGTATCTTTACAATATACGCCTGTGCAGCTTGAAGAAGCAATTATCCTGACCCATAAACTGCTGTTTGATTCATCTGCAACTTTGCGAGAAAAGCTAAACGGGTATGATTGTATTCTCAGCACTTCCTAATGCAGCCTGATTTATCTCATGACTAGGTCTGCTGCAACTGTATTATCAGTCATCTATGGCAAACAATCTTTTCCAGTGTCCGTTGAAAATGAAAAAAAACCGGATGTTACAGTCTCTGAAACACCTCATCAACTTCGTCTTACTTCTGATCCTCTTCAAAATCTGTCTAATATTGGCCACCGCTTGACCAGTTCGGTCAGTCCGGGGGGATACCTTGTGGACTACTTCCGAGTCCTAGACTTCCTGCCTCCATCATTAGCCAAGTGGAAAAGAGACGCACAGAGGGATCATCAAAGAATATCGGAGCTTTATGAAGGGTATTATGATGATGCGGTAAGTATGACATAGTAATCCGGACCCGGTCGTTTGAAATTCAACATTTATTGTCATCAAGGTGCGGATGGATCAGCATCGAGTAAGTCTTTGCGCCAAGTTGACAGATACCGAGTTGGCCAGTGGACTGTCGGTTAAAGAGAAAGCGTGGGTTGCAGGTGTCACTTCGTATGGATCATGAATTTCACATTGCTATGCGGACAAAACTAATATATCTTTGCGCCTACTGTGCAGCACGGCAGCTTTGGAAACTGTAGGCGCCTATGTTCTTATGTTGTCTCGTGATCATGAGGGTTCTGATTATTCTGCAGACTAGCACTACTATGTCATACTTTCTGTATGCCATGAGTTGTGATGCAAACATTCAGCGACGAGCCCACATGGAACTGGACCGAGTTGTCGGGAGAAGTCGTATACCAACAATATCTGATATGGATAGTCTTTCATATATCCGTGCTATCACGCAAGAGGTGTGTTTGACAAGGTGCAAAGTGTAATAACTCACAGCCCTATAGGTCCTGAGGTGGAATCCCCCGCTACCAATTATTGCACCTCGTAGAGCCTCTGAGGTATGTCTTCAGATAACCACTTACCAATTGAAATCGCCCTTATTCACTATATGTAGGATGATTGGTATGAAGGTCATTTCATTCCAAAAAACGCTGCGTTGATGCTTAACATATGGTAAGTCTATCTTAAATTCTACGTCCACCTTCTTGGTCATTACTGTATTGTCTGAAACAAATCTAGGTCGATGAACCGTGATAAGGACGTTTATGGTCCAAATGTTGATGAGTTCCAGCCGGAACGATTTCTCGAATCCTTCGATATTTCATCAAACACTGGAGAATTTACCCTCAAAGCGGAATATCAAAACAATGACGGACATAATGCTTATGGTTTCGGAAGGAGGTAATGCATGTACAACGGCAGGTCACTCTGAACAGTGCTAATACAATATGAAAAGGAAATGCGTTGGAAGACATGTTGCCGATAACTCATTATTCATTGGAATGAGTCTCATTCTATGGGCTTTGCATATCGAGCCTGTGAAAGATTACAAACCTAAAGGAGAGATAAAAAGAGTTGTTGATACAGCCAAGTGAGTCCGTTTATAAGTATCTCGCTTGAACTGAAAGTAAAACTGTTTCAATAGTCCTGTTCCTGATTTTGCTTGCACATTTTCACCTCGGTTTCCGGGGGCGGAAATTATTTTACAGAATCTTTACAGTGAAATAATTCGAACGAGAGAGAAATCAGACTGAAGATCAGGCATGGTTGGGATAAGTCGTAGATTGGAATAAACAGTAGATATGGGGGCCCGCTGGTATATCTTGAATCTTGACGGTAGTACTACTGGACCGGAAGTTTCATTTTTCTTATTTCTGATCCTGGCTCAGCTTTAAGTAGGAATTAGTTTTTACACTTTTTGTATGCTTTCTAATTTTATGACTGAGTGTCTCGCAGCTTCTTTCTGCTAGCATTGACAATGATTGCAGGGCTTTGGCATTTCTTTGCGAATAAATAATATTTATCGTCGTTGTCTTAGCCAGCGCTAACCGAGTCACACCGCGGGGTCAATCGTTGTCGTTTACTTGAGAGAAAAGGATCTTCATCACATTTTGCCCATCGCGGTTTGATAGAGAAATCTTCGAAATCGAGTAGCATCTGATTGTTGATAATCATACCGAATTATACGACAAGAGACGTGAGGAAACAGCTAAATTTAGCTCTAATTGAGGAAATCAGTGGCTACATCTACCATCAGTTTTATTCTCACCTGTAAGGAAACTCAGTTTGACAAGCAAAAAAGAAGGGGGGGCCAGGAAGAGTCGAAGACCATTATCCAAAGCATCCCGTATTATGTAACTCATATTAGAAAGATGTTACTTCAACGACGGTGACACCTGGCGCAGACACAGCAACAATCCCTGAGCCGATTTGATCAAAGATAGATCCTTATCAGAATATGACATGAAACGACTGGCATCATTTTACCAGTCGGAATAACGAAATCTCTAATCAAATGCCTCGATAGTGGCAGCCTGTCAGTGAGTGGTACTTACAGACTAAGTCCGGGGCGGTCGATGTCCACTGCCTTTCGTCTATTTTTTCACTGCCCTTTACGAATCACTGAATTGACAGGTTTAGCCCTGTGTTTGATTTGCGAGACGTTGTCCCGTATGGTATACGGTACCCTCCAGTTTGGGTACGAATGTGCCTGCTAATAGCTATGGAAGTGTTAGATTTTTACCGTAATATGCGGACAGCGGTAATTCGAGAAGGCTCTTGAGAGAATATGGGAATCATCATTGGAGTGTTTGGTGTAACTGTGTTCGACGCTCATACATATAGCCTGAGTGCGGAGCTAAAATCTTAGTGATCTATTTAGACACATCAGTGATCCTCTCCTATTATTGCCGCTTATCTCCTTGCAACACTGATACATGTGTTACTGATCTAGTATAAGCAAAATAAATCGCCGAAGACAGGTGACACTGAAACTGATATATTTATTTCAAGCAGATTCGACTTTGAATTACTCGCAGTAACCCATCCCCTCCTACACCCATGGCTGAGACCGGTATTCCACCAAACATTGCTCAGTTGTGAGTTTTACGAAACAAGTTCCGGGAAACTTGAACTCGAATTGACTTTTCAATATTCAGGACTGGACCGCCGGTGCGCATTCTTAAGTGTAACTAATTATCTCGGGGGATCCGACTGAGAGATACCTGTAGCTTATCGGTTTTGCGGCCCAGTGGGCCCTCTTTGGAGTCGGCTCAGTGCAAGTCTGTGAGTTATTTATTTCAAATATCAAAACGCAACCAAGATAATCATCGTCAACTTAGACCTGTACTATCTAAACTTTCCAAAGGACAACTGGAAGCTGAAAGCTCTTGTTTACGGTCTCTACGTCCTTGATGCGTTGCAGGCGTTCCTGGTTACAGATTTCATCTTTACAAGTTTAGCCTCTGGGTGGGGAAATCTTCAAACTCTAGAATCCATCGGCATTTCTTGGTTCGCGCTCCCATTTTTAAATGCTATCAGTGAGTCTGTCCGAGTCTAAACTCCATGAATAAACTCACAAGAATCTATGATCTTTTCAGTAAGCGCTGCAGTCGAGTGCTTTTATGCATGGCGTATATACACTTTGAGCAAATCGGCTGTGTTGACCATCCTCGTGGTTTCTGTGAGTAGGATTCTATGCATTCTAGACCGTAAAAAAGGAAGTATTGATTGCGCTTTCAGCTTGCTCTAGTCAACGGCTGTGCAGGAGTCGCATTTTCAATCATCATGAGAACAAGGGTACAGTCATTTGCCGACTTGCAAAGCAAGACATTTGCTGTCACTACTGTGAGGACTGACTAATAGTTATACTTGTGTTGGCTTGTTCTAAATTCAGCTTTCCAGACATGTCTTATGGGTAGTGCGAGCTGTGATATTCTCATCTCCGTTTGTAAATGATTCATGACTGCCAGTCAAATATACATACCTAACTGATCTTTATAGCAATGCTCTACCTGGTCAGTAAACTCCCAAGACCATCCATTTTATACTATCAATAGAGAGGGACTACTCGGCTAATCTCCTTCGGCTCATATTCTAGCTCCAACGTGCACGGCGGTCATCCGGGTTCAGTGGAACAGAAAAGCTTCTTACACGTATGATTAATCTGGTGATTGGCGGAGGGCTTCTCACAAGTGAGTTCCTCAATTCTCCTGCTTCGGCTTTTAATATTGAAGGGTTGCTTCCAATTAATAGCTACTGTCGCACTACTCGATGCGATCTTTTACCTTGTTTATCAAAACAACAATTATCATCTGGCACCCAATGCCGCTCTGGCTAAATTGTATACCAACGCGTTGATGGTCCTATTCAACAGTCGAGCACCGTCCCGGCGAGCGAATGCAAATGTAAATGCTCCTACCTACAAATGGGCCGGGGAAGAAAGTCAACAAGGCTCTCGGTCGCAGATAGGTACCACACTGGGAAGTACCTTTGACAGACATACCGGCATCACAGTGGATGTAAATGTGAACTACGCAGTTGACCCACCACTGGAAATGGAGGACTTTGATGTGAGATCGAATTTCTTTCTTGCGGGATCCTCATTAATCAGCCCTTACAGCGTAGTCAAAGTACTAGACGGTCGGAGAAGGGACTGCCACCTTTGTAACCAAGAACTGCAGGTCGACTTATTGTAGACGTTACGCATACTTATCACGACTAATGCACAACTTTATGAAGAACTTCAAAAACACGTATTTTAACCTCTATATACCTCCTTATATACCGATGTGGCTATTAACATAAATGCTTTGATACTCAAGTATCCCATTTAACCATCACGAATGGATTTCTATTTTCCATGGAGCCTTCTAATAAGCCGAGTGTTCGAGACCACACTCTCAGTTTAACGTGTGCGTGAGCTTTGTTGAGTATCACGTCTCAAAGACTTTTCACGAGAAAATGGTGATTACCGGCTTTGTTTTTTTCGACATTTGATCGAACCGGAAAAAAAAAACTCGACATGAGGATTCTATCATTTTTATCTGCGAAACAAAGATCTGATTCTGCAGAGAAGGAGTTTGCAGAGAAGGAGTTCCCACTGGCAAAGGAAGCGAGACGTAAAGAGGGGGGGGGGGGGGGGGGGGGGGGGGGGGGGGGGGGGGGGGGGGGGGGAGAAAAGTAGCACAAGCCAAGGCGAGCATAAGACCCCGAATCATGAACGCGGGGATATTAAAAAAAATACGCTAAAATCTGATGCGACTCTTTCGAACATCAGCTCCTCCATCTTACCTACTGTTGCGAGATCAACCATCTTTGTTCCAAACATCACTATTCGGATCAGGGCTTGCATATCACAAGCAAGGCACCATTTCACTGTAACACTACACCACAGAGTATAGAAGATGTGTTCAGAAACACGAGAGAGAAAAGACGGATGGAGGAGTTAGATCCTGATGCGCCGAGGGCCATGAATACGTATATCCTCTGCGACGACGACAGTGTCGATAGTAACGCGGGAAATGACCGGAATCGGGTTCCTCACTACATATCTCCCATGATAGTCGGACCTCAATTATGACTCTCGCGGTCACTTCGTCCTTTTTTCGGCCTATCTTTTCCCGTGTCCCCGAGTCCAATCCACTTGCTCCCACCAATTATGATCGGATACGGAAGAAGTACCATTGCCTAGTTCAGCAAATCCAATCTCATAATGCTGCATAACATCTACATATCAGCAAAACCAAAAAGTGGTTTAGGGGTAGAAATCTTTAACCTTGACCAATAGTTCGACGTTGGTAGAAAACAATTGGAACCCGGTATAGGAGTTCCATAACACGAGGAGGACATTGAAATAGCATAACAGTTTGTAATTGATGGTGTACTCGTCAGATTGTATGGGGATGCAGACAGACAAAAGAAAACAGACAAAGTCAGGCCAGTAAGTCGAGCCTTTTTAGTCGCCCGTGTAACGTAGTAGGAATTTGGTTCCGCCAACCAGCAGGGATCTGGCCTGCGAGTCCGCCAGCACCCCCTCCGGTCCCTTGCAGGTGGGGTATATAGAGCTCGGTCCGCGCGCCCACTATGCTTCCTTCCGGCCATTCCTTGAGTTAACCCAAAAGGGCCGACATATACTGGCAATCTGAAGAGGAACTGGGTCATTCGGGATGTGCGAATGCGTGGGACGGAGAGCTAAGTAGAGCGTGCGGAGAGTCGAGTTTACCGGTCCACGCTGGGTACTTATGGGTTCCTGCGGGGATATTGTAGGAAGATATATGGGTGTTATTCAAAAGGGTGTAATGCATCAGAGCCTAGAGGGGCGTTCATAACACACGGTAAGGCTGTAGGACTGGGCATCAACTCTAGATAAAAGGGTAGGTGGTCGCAGATTGAGATGATGGTACGCGCGTCGGAGCCATCCAGAGGCACAAGGCATCGAACAGTAGTATCCACGAGTTGACCTATTCATCTGCAGGACCGAGTGAGATGTGCCAGCGAAGAGACGCCGTTGGGAGAGAAGGTAGTTCTGGTGCTCCCTATTTCCTAGAATTGGCGGTCGGAGAAGGAAAGAATAATGCTGTATATCTCGTTGTGGTAACACTGGCTGGTGCTTCCTAATTTTTCCACGTTTGAGGACTAGAGGGCATAAAGCCAGATGCGTCGTGCAGGAAGGGAAATCAAAAAATAGTATGAGCGTTTTTAATTGATGGTGTGCCAGCACCCCACCTGCTCCTTGCAGTTTGGGGATATAGAGTTTCGGTCCGTGCACCCACTACACTTCTGTCTAGCCCTTCCTTGAGTAAACTCAAAAGGACCGACACATATTGGCAACGTGGACATATCAAAGAGTACCTGGGACATTAGGGATGTGCGAATTCGTGGAAACGGAGAACTTGGGAGGTAGAGCGTACGTAGACCAAGGCGCCGGGTCGGGTTTACCAGTCCGCACCGAGTAGTGGCTATGGGGCCCTACATGGTTGTCGTAGGAAGATCAAAGGAAAACAGGTGTTAATGCATCAGAGGGCGTTGTAGAAAACAGCCTTGACCAGGTATCGGAATTTGGTCGCACGTTCCGCCAACCAGTAGGAATCTGGCCTGCGAGTCTGCCAGTACCCCCTCCTGCTCCTGGCAGGTGGGGTATATAGAGCTTTGGTCCGCGCCCACTACTCTGCTTTCCTTGAGTAACTCAAAAGGGCCGACACGGTATCCTGGCAACGTGATATCGAAGAGTAACTTGGGGGCATTATCAGGGATGTGCGGATCCGTGGAACGGGGAACCAAGTAGAGCGTGCGTAGACCAAAGCACTGGGGTCGGGCTTAGCGGTGCACACTGGGCACTGGGATATGGCTGTCGTAGGAAGACCGAGGAGAAACAGGTGCTATTCGAAAGGGTGTGTGCATCAGAGGGCGTTTATGAGACATGGTACGGCTGTAACTGAGCATCAAGGCTAGATAGAGGGATAGGTGGTCGCAGAATGAAATGATGGTACGTGTGTCGGAGCTGTCCAGAGGCACGAGGGACCGAACAGTAGTATCCATGGATTGACCTATTCATCTGCAGGACCGAGTTCGGAGTGAGGTGTGGTTGGTGCTGCGCCTGCAGAGAGAGGTCATCGGGAGAGAAAGAGAGAGGTGATTACTGGTGCTTCTAGGTTTCCTAAAATTGGCGGTCGGAGAAGGAAAAGATAATCTTGTATATCTCGTTGTGGTAACACTAGCTGGTGCTTCCTAATTTTTTCAACGTTTTAGGACTAGAGGACATAAAGCGATAACTACACCGCTCACCTCAGCCTCAGCCTATATGATGCAGCCAGCTGCGTCGTCTCCTTTCAAAAACGATAGACCTCATAATCTCGTTCACCATTACACTGAACAAAGCTCTTACCCGCTATTCCACCACGACGCTCACTTCTCTCGATGTAAACAGTTGAGGTTAGGTATGGTTGGACATGGGCATAGGGAAAGTTGGACAGAAGGCGGGTGAAGGTCGGGACCGATATTTCCATCAGCGGTAGTAAGTTCAGCAGTGAGAGGAGAGGCTGAAGCTGACTCGGAGGCGTCTGCAAAGGTAGAAGGTGAGCCTGAGTGGGACGGGTGAAGAGGAGGATCCCTACAGCGACGAGGAACGTGAAGAAGGTTTGGGCCCATACTGCGGGGCCTGGGTTAGTTGTTCGCGTATACATTTGTTATTGGGCAAAATCATCGTCAGGGGCGTAAAAGCCTACAGTGAACAGGGATCAACGTTAGAGCGGGGAATATGTCGGATAGTAAACAGGGAAACGTACGATCCGGCCTTGGTGGTTCCCTCTCAAAGCTCCATATTTCCACCCCCAACGACTCGAATCTCCGCTCTTGAGAGGGGTATGTACCGTCCTCAGCTACTAGAAATGGTATCAGACGCGATTATTCGAGCTCTTTGTCCATTACCAAAATAAACGTACCTCGTGACGAACCCGTTCTTCAAGCCCGCTGGAATCATTCATTACGGTACTATGGGACCCATCCCCCCACAAACTTGGCCACACTCCAAGAAGTCCAGCGCCTGGAGGAGTACACGAACAGTTCGGGTTTGCCAGCCATCGTGCTACGCAAGCTGGAGAGGAGATTGAGATTTACTGAGACATGTCGAGATTGTCCATGTCGAGATTGTCCATCTGGAGCTTGATCCAGCTAGCTTGCGAAGTGTTGAAAGTGGTACAGTCACTGTTGGAGCAAGGAGCGATGTGCGTGGGCTACAGCACCCATTCTACAGAAAGGACGTACTGACGGTTAGAATGAAATTTGGCATAGAAAATATGATTGGGAGATTGGGACTTACACGTTACGCATGAATCATGGAAATTCTCTGCATGCGATGCGCGCAATGGACGTTTCCAGTCCCAAGTTTGTTGAGGATTTCGGAGGAGGAACCTACCCAGTCGATCCGGACGTCGACGAAGTTCGTCAGGAAGAATGTAAAGAAGGTCCAGAAGCCTTGTTTGTACTACCGCAGTTTTGGCATTCTGATCCATTGCTGGGTAGTTGGTAGTTGGTGTACAAACTTGCATTTGGACCGTCGCTATTATTCACCGTCCGCCAAAACACCCTTTATGCTGAGACCAGTCACAAGGGGCCGCGAAGAAGCAAAGGGAGAAATTCGAGACGGTGGGAAGAAAAAGAAGCGCTGGTTCGCTTGGCTTTAAGTTCTACCCTGGATTACATCAACCATTTCACGTTCAAACCGAATAAAGAGAATACAACTACTTTGAAGGGAACATCCAACGCGTTTGTGGTTGGGACAAGCAGCTGGAACGTTATCACTCCTGCTATAAGGCTCGTTCCCAGCCGCTTCGCCATGAGGACGTAAACAATCATCGGTCCGCCAAAGCGACACGACTCGGAAGCGGCTCAACATTTTTTCTTTTCGAAAAGAAAGTATTTTTCAGACTATTCATCATCCAAGTTTTAAGCATTTCTGAGTCGATCTGTATATATGAAAAAATAACTTTTTTCATAACAATATGATATGTACTCTACTCTTATGTACACTAGTACCGCGGTCAGTTACTCTTAGAAAAAATTGAATTTTTTATATATTCAAATCGACTCAAAATCACCCAAGAAAGCGATTTACAATACTCACAAAGAGACTTTTTTTTTTTTTACAACTCGAGTAGGGAAGGTCGATTGCACCTTCCGACGAACGAGTCTGATGCATCATGATTGATCATTTTGTATGCAATTGTCTATTCTGTGTTCCCGGAAAAAAGTATATATAAGGGAGTCAGGTCAATTGTAGATCTGGAGCTTCTTCTGACACTCGGACACTCTACTCAAACTCCTGAGCCCCGCCCTGACCTCCGCACTTGCAAGTTCATTCAGATGAGATAGCTAAAGCAAACCCTTTCACTACAAATATTATACACACCGGGTGGTACGGGAAAACAAAAGCAAAAGCAAAAAAAAATCGGTAATTGCAGGAAAGTAAACTGAGGCATGTAGCCGCCGGCTGACGGCCCCGAGTCAAAGCCCTCAGCCGGGCCCTACAATGCATAGCACATCATTGCAGCTGGCATCTGGTTGGACTGCTTCACTAGAAGGAAACGAAACACTGGTCGATGCCAGGACAGATTCATAAATTGGATAAACAGCTTACGAGGTGGATACTTCAACCCGCTCTGATAGTAGTGTGTCAACTTGAACAGGTCTCTCGATAGTACTATAAGTAGTATAGTATGTAAATCTCTACGTTAGGCATAAATCGAGAAAAATATCGGTTGATTGTGCATTACCTATCATGTAGATTGACAGCGTCGTTTTGAACCGGGCGAGCCAACACAAAAGACTCTAGTTTGCTAGTAAACAGAGAGAGCGTTACAAGTTGAATCATAGTTGAGACTCGCATCTTGGCGGTTAAGGAAGCCTCCGAGAGCTCAGTTGGTGCTCTCTTTAAAAGTGCTGGAAACCCTTATCTTCCTATGGCCTCCCCCTTTCGACGTCCTGGGACCTGCTCCGATAGCAGAGAAGCAGATATATTATAAGAAAATCATCGATCGAGTACTTGTCGAAGACACGCAACTCCCCTTAAGTTTCCATCTTGGTCTTACTCGATCTGAGGATGGAATGATAAGGTGTGAAAAAACATACCGTTGCGCTGCTCTAATTCATGATAAGGTGTGAAGAAGCATATTGTTGCGCTGGTCTGAGGTACCCGCATCTATCTTTGTCGAAAGAAGAGATGATTAAATGGGAAAATACATGTAACATACCGTTGAGCGAGCTCTAAGACTCACCCCTGTTCGGACTCCTCAGGCTAGCCATTGACAAAGAGGTGCAGATATGGACTCGGTCCTCCTTCAGGCTGATGAGATGGAACGCCGCTTGCCTGATATTATCCCTGAGGGTCTCAGTGCAAATCTCCGATCGGAATAACGCCCAACTTGAAGGCCCTTCATCATGCCATCCATGATTCGGATATGATTTGTATCATTTCGAGTAATAGCACTTGTTTTGTTGTTATTAAGTGCACTGTCCAACAGTCCCAGATTTTCCTACCCCCGTCCTGTCTTGTACTAAAAAGTGGACCGCTCATGACTCCAGCCGACCAACAGGAAATTGCTCAATTTGGGTATACTATCTATAATGAGGTTTTAAGTTCAATGGTCCTTCTAGCTGGCTATGGTATGTAAATTCAAGCAAGTAGCATCCTGGCGCACGTTCAGTGACGGTTTCTGCATTTCAGGAACATTGCTTCTGGGTATATTTATCGCCGGCCAAACTTTAGTGTAAGAGATCTCAAGCATAACCTCTTTCAAGCCTCAAGATGATTACAGATCCAAATCATGGACTCACTCCCGGATCATACTTACTACTTGTCTGGTTGTGATATTCATATGCTTCACTATTCAAGTTGCTGTTGCGGGAATGGCCAGAAACTTGATATTTGCTCAGTTTTATTTAATCCGGACATTGCCCGAAGCACAGGGAGGACTCAACGCGCAAGCTCTCGCGGCAAAAGATAAATTTATATCAATTGATTATCCACTTACATGGCTCAATATGATCATTGTGAGTCTGCTTTTAATGATCACAATACACGATGTTTGATACGCAGTTTTTCTCAACTTCATCTAGGTACTTTTGGGTGATCTCATCGTCGCATGGAGGGCATGGATTTTCTTTCCAGAACATATGATTGTAAAAATTACTCTGGTGGTCTCAATGGTTGCAAATATCGGTACGTAAGATGATAAACACTTGCATTTTTTGCTCTTTCAAATGCACTTCTCAATGCGACATGCTACCTTAGGAATCAATATAACGGACTGCATCTTTGATAATATTGACAGTGAACATGAGATAGACTCCAGCAAAAGAACCATTCTTTTAGACTGGTTAGCACCTGTGCTATCTACAGCGGTGAATCTATATGCAACAAGTTTGATCGGATGGAAGGCATGGCAAGGAAACATTTTGTTGCCATTCTCGAATTCAACTTTGACCATACCTTCTTTTTTCTTTTTTGACAATATGTTACAGGAACCATCACCAACTCCTGACCGCAACCACAGCTTACAAAAAGACTATGGTCCAAAATCTCCTCCTTCTGTTAATTGAATCTGGAGCATTGTTTGGTGCAATTCAATCTATCTACATTATCATACAGCTACTGAGCTCATACATAACACTCGGGAGCTCTGGCGTGTTCCAATTCATAGAGGTGATAGATGATATTTACAATATTGCCGCTGTGAGTAGTACTACGGGACCCTTTCTTTGCCCAGTGTAACTAACACCAGTCTAATTTCTTAGGCATGGTATCCAGTTGCAGTGTTTATTTTGATCAATCTGGATAGTTCTCCTTTAATTTGGGTCAACCAGACTCTTGAAAGTATTAGGGTTACTAGGGGCCAAGCCCAGACTGTGCATGATGGCCAGTCTGATTGAGGTTGTGTGGTGTAGTATTAAGCTAATTCAGAGGCTCTTCTTTTGAGACATTCCCTTCTCACAATCTATTTATGTAGCCAGAAATTCTGGTTTTTCTTTTTTTTTTTACCATTATGCTTCAAACCGCAAAATTCAAATAAGCAAATAAACTTTCCCTGAATCTCTGCATCAAATGCTGAGAGCTGGGAGCTAAGCTGAATGTCAAATTCTCAATATCTCATTCTCATCTTCATTGTGAGTCCCAAATTTAAATGCTTCTGATGATGCTTCTCACGGCCTACTATTTAACCACAACCATACGTTCTTCTCTTTCATGTCTTTTTCTTTTCTTTCCTCGGCGATGTAATAATTATGATGCCTCTACAGACCAAGGAATTTGAATGCCAGACTCCGACGATTTTGAAGTCTATATTTAGAACTTCAAAGTGCTCAACTTTGAAGTTAGGCCTGTTGATGCTGGTCTATCAATCCGCTTGCTAGTACGTGCGGGCTGTTTTACCTCAATAGAGCAAGGGAGGAGCATCAGAGCAAAATTAGGCACAATAAGTTGACCACTCAAGAACAGGGGAATCAGTACTAGAAGAGGGAAAACGGACGAGCATCGGACAGGCGATCAAAAAAGTTTCAGAGCTGAGCGCTAAGTTTTTATCAATGGGATCCACATCAGGAAAAAAGGGTGCTGCTGTCGAGCACTGTCGAGCACCCAACCGCGATAGCAAAGTGGGGTGCTCGACAGCACAATTCATCGCTATCGGGGCCATGGCAACGCAATTGAGTTGCTAGGCGAATCAATTGAGTGCTGGAGCGAACTTAATTCTTCGCTCGAGCAAGAATCCAGGTTTTCCTGATGCACACCTGGACAAAGACAATGAATTCATTCAACGCCCTGCCACGCGAGCCTCGCGGGGCCCACTATAACAAGTGATTGATATGAAGACTTGAGAGGAGTAGAGTGTACCAGTGTACTAAATACACCCACCCGGTACAAACAGAAATTTCACCCCTGGTCACTGGTCACTAGAAGCTGTAACAAAAAATAGGGCAGTTTGCGGGCGTCCTCCGGGCGCTTACACCTAGCAAAAACAAAAAAAAGATTGCTCAGTCACACCGCCAAACCCTGAAAGCAATAAAAAAAAAATTCATTCACTTGGGTCACGGTCACACGCCAGAACAAAGGGCTTGATTTGGAACAGTAGTGTATACCCCAACACTACCAGTACAGGTCCCTCATCCAAGACTCAAAGATTTGCCCACAATCTGAAATGGCTGGGTCCCTGCTTGAAGATCCTGAACCGGGAAGGAGTCTTGAGCTTTTGGTCTCATTGTCGTGGACTTTGCACCTTCTAAAGTCACTACTTTGTTTTTCTGAAGTTTTTAGTAGAAGTATTTTTGAGTTTATTAAATTCCGCGTAATCCTTCTATCTATTATAACATCAAGGCTAGCCTAATGTGGCAAGAACAAGAAAACACAACGTACTACAATTTTCTTTAGTGTGCATACTAACAATATTCAAATTAAAGAAGGGGACAAGTGGAAAGCAGCCCTGTGTATATGGACAACATTCTAGTATTCACCAACACAGTAGATGAGCACAGGAACATTGTACGACAAGTGCTCCAGATACTATAAGAGAATAGTCTATACTTAGAACCCAAAAAATGCACATTTGAGTCACCCTATGTCAACTACTTTGGAGTAATTGTAGGAAATAGCACCATTAAAATGGATCCAAAGAAAGTAGAGGCAGTAACGGATTGGCCAACTCCCCAAAGAAACATGATGTTCAAGTGTTTCTTGTAATTTCTTCCGGTGTTTCATCAAGGGATTCAGTGATGTAGCCAGACCGCGGCGCTCAGTTGCCTAACGGGGAATACCAAATGGTCATGGGATATAACGGAACAAATCACATTTGATAAGTTGAAGGTTCTTATAACCGAAGACGTAACACTCCTCATCCCACAAGATGAAGGACAGTTTTGTGTAGAAGCGGACATGGCGGTCTCCTATCCCAAAATGTCAATGGAAAATGGTTCCCGGTTGCCTTCACATCTAGATCACTTAACAAAGTCAAACAAAATGATGAGATCTATGACACAGAGATGATGGCAATTATGGATTCACTTGTTGACAAATGGCAACAATACCTCATAGGGGCAAACAAGCCAGTAGAGTATGCCTAGAAGGATGAAAGCTGTTTTCAAGGCGGAGGGGTCATACTAGATATTAATTGGAGCTGATTGTATGTTCATATGCAGTCAAAAAATTGTCCACATGAGCTGTCAAATTAAAATGGATGTAACCCTATGAGTTCTTGACTATGTAAAACAAGTAAAGCAGATCTAAGTAGCTACAATGTAGGACATTCTGGCCACCACCAACAATATTTTGATCAGGTGACTTGTTGTTCAATTATATCCACAGCTTTCTTTGCCAAAGTAGCAAACATGTAGACAATTTTTTGACCCACTGTATATGTACTCACATGTTCAACCATAGCCAATCCCACAAAATGTTGTTTGAAGAGTGCCATTTGGAATGGGAGTAATAGCATCATTTTGGCGAGGCATGGAAGAAAGATGGGGAACAACACATATTAAAGATCTTCAGGCCTTTTATGTACCCCAGCTCGAGCTAAATAGAACAAGTCCTGCTGCATTTTCAGAAATGGATCAGCCACAAAACAAGTAATAGCTTACACCGGAAAGCTCACTGCTGGACAGGTCTGCATACCTACAAACCTGATGAAACACAAAGCGGTCAGTGAGTACAAATTAGGTATGCTTGATCAGTAGATTTGTTCCAATAACTGAATACAAAACCATAGATATATCAGCTACTGTCTCACAGCAATGAATTCGGCCAATACGGAGAGTGAATTCAATTGATACATTATGGCTAAGTTGTGTAAACAATATATCTTTTATATACACTCCTAATATGATATCATGTGTAGATGCTAGACCATCTGGGAGGTTCAATATTTTCACCACTGATTCGGAATAAGGTTGTAAACTTACATTAAGGTCCGAGTTGAGCGATCTGGGATCGATACATTGCATGGGACTTTTAGATGGCAGGCTTCATCCGATAGTGCGGCATCTGAAGAGACACAGTGTCTAGAGCTTGATCCAGTCGAAAGAATTTGAGATGAGCATACTCCGCGCTGAGGGCTTCGACCCGAGAGTGACTGGGGAGAGGAAATCGAAGTGAAGCGTGAGGAGTTACACCCGTGTTCAACACCAACGGTACCCGCTGACCAAAAAAGTAACAAATTTGGATCTTATCCGCGGTAAAGAGACAGAACCTAAGATCAAGTAGAGTAGGATGGGAAGGGAAGTGAAGGAATAGGAAAGGAGGAAGACGGCGAAGAGCCCGATTTGGCGCCATCATATGGTTCGAGTACTGAAGTGGTATCTTCGCGCTGAGAGGTTCGACCCGAGAGTGTTTGGGGAGAGGAAATCGGATCTTATCCGCGGTAAAGAGGCAGAACCGGAGATCAAGTAAAGGAGGATGGGAAGGAAGGGGAGTGACAGAGAAGGAGGTGGGGAAGACGGTGAAGAGCCCGGTTTGACACCATTATGTGGGTCTGAGTACTGAAGCGGTATATTCACTGTTGCCGACCTGTTGATCCCTGCCTTTTGTTCTGATCAGGAGTAGTACCGCCACCTCCCATCTGAAAAGCGTTTGATTTCAGAAGAAAAATGTCAGCTTCGATATCCCAGGAAACCTCTCATAACACTGCGCGCCCTCTATAATTTGGCTTCCAGAATTGCAGGCGGCTGTGACTTGGAATTCCATAATGGGCGGGTAAAAGAAATTGATTGTACGACTATTCATAGTCAACGGTGCACTTGTCAGAGGTACGGGAAAAGGTCGTCAGAGAAGGTAAACCCACTGTCGCCACCGCCCACAACTCTTCCTTTCTATATCCTAACGTAGGTATTCAACAGCGATTTGGATGGAGGTTTTTTGTAAATTTTGGAAACGGAGAACTTGAAAATAAGTGGTCTTCCGAGGTCGAAAGGATGTGACAGAGCTATCGCTGAGAACGACAGTGAATCCACGAGATGTTGGAGATCAGGGGAGTAAAGTCTACAGAAACAACGAGCATGTTAGACAGGGAAGATGGGTAGAAGGGCAACATACGAGACCATCAATGCCCGCGTACACTACTCCGACTTTCCGATGTTCTTCAAGAAGGCTGGTTTATCCCCGCTATGGACATTCAGCAGCGAGTTCGACGTGAGGTCTTTTGCATCGGAGAACCGTAAAGGGCAACCATCCATGCGCCCAAGCGACAGGATGCCTGGGTATAGGACGCCACGAGGAAGTCGAGGAGGAAGAGGTGGCTTTTTATTGAGGTTGAAAGCGTGAAATGTATCCGAGGACGTTTAGAATACACGGTGCCGTAGGACTGGGAACAGAGGGATTGGGCGGTCGAAAGATGAGGCAGTACAGGCGGCGGAGCCATCCAGGAACAGCAACAGGATACACAGGCTATCTCCGGAACCAACTAAGGTGTGAGTGGTGTTGAACCGACGAAGGATTGCTGGTGCTTCCTAACGTGGTGGGATTAGCGGTCAAAGAGGGAGTGTGGTTGTGATAGACAGCGCTCCCGGGATTTTCTATTAGAGAGCTAGAGGATCAGGTCACCTCAGCCGTTATGGTGCAACCAAGCAGCCGTCCTGCCATCTCAGACGCTTGGTCATCATGTAGTTCTTAACCTTTGTTTACAAAGACAAGAAACTTCAATCCTCAAGTCAAGTATATTTGTGTAGAAAACTTACCTGATCTATCTCTGTAGCGACCACCCGATGGTGCAGCCAAGCAGCCCGGCTTGCCATCTCAGACGCGTAGTCGTCATGTATTTCTGAATCTCTGTTTACAAGGACAATAAACTTCAATCCTCAAAGTTCAATTATATTCATAGAAAACTTACCTGATTTATCTCTGCAACGACCACCCGTGATTTTGACTTTGAGTGGGCTCGATGTCAAAAAATTGAGTTTGGGACATGGACGTTGAGTGAAACGGATGCGGATCAAGATCGGACCGAAATCCACTCGAAATCAGCATTCACTTCCCGCTGTCCCTCATACCCTTTGACTCTCTTTCTTCCCACTTCATCATTCGATTAATGGGCATATTTCACTCATTCCCTATGCGCAGGTGAAGCGCGAGCAGCCCTCTCCAGAAAGGCGGCAAGTATTGCGGTATCTGACCGCTATTGGACGCACTGAATAGCGATCAATCAGCCGTCTGTAGTGGTTAATAGTGGAGCTTTTGAGAGGGATTACAGCTTTGTCCAAGCGTCTCTGCTGGGTAAAGACCCTGGAGTGATGGATGCGTGAGCGCTGCTATGCTGACTCAGCATGCAGGGCTCTCCACCGTACCGCCATCTTCTCCAGCTCGCAAGGCCGCCGTTGCCTGCAAAGGCAACTCTCGCCACCATAAATCAATCCTCATCTTTTCTTATTTCCTATGTCGAGTCCCGAAATCAATTATTGTTGACAGACGACGCTGGATTACGGGCATGGGCAAGAGGTTTTGCTATCACCGTCGTGCGTTTTTTTGAATTTTTTAACAAAGATTTTTTTCCTTTTCTATTTCACTCATAAATCACTTTTAGGCGATATACCGCGAAATTGTTCGCGTTTTTACTCAAGACCCGTCGAATCATCCCGTGTTCATTGATCATGACTCTTCTCAGCACACACGCGCCATGATTGCTGCTGACGACTTTTTACTAAAAAATGTCCATTGGACATGGGACGACTCGTGGTTGGACCAGCGATGGAAGGACGCCGCATTGGAGCGAAAAAGGATCTGGGAAGATGAAGAAGAATGGCGTCGGAGAATCAAGAGTAACGAAGAACCGCTTGGGAAGGCTACGGAGAGCGTCGAGGGGCGACCTCAAAGACCTCCGGAGGTCGACTTACGGTATGGTGCAATAGAAGCAGTCCGAAAAAAGCAGGCCGATGATACAACGACGAGGGCTCTACGCGTCGATGAGGTTGTCCCTGACTTTTCGAGTCACAAAAGGGGCACTGGTGCCCTCCCGGACACCTCTCAGCAGCAACAACTGACCACGCTCCTCTGCGGTCCCGTCTCCGATCGAGTCACTGTGACCACCGAATCCGCCGCAACATTTTCGTCTCCATTGATGGTTAGGGATATTCGCCAAGACATCCGCATCGAAGGGGGATTGTCTTGTCCACCACGCATTCACCGCAATTCGTACGTAGCTACCTCCTCGATCTCTCGCCGAACCATTACTGACTCGATTCAGTAGCGATAAAGAGAGAAACACGAGGATTCAGCAAAGAAAGTTAGCTCGATCATCTCCAGTTTCTGCTCCTCCTCCTCGAGGCATTTCAGTTCATGGTGACCGCATTTCCGGCTCTCCTCCGAGGCGCAGCACACGTGTTCGCAGGGTCCCTTTAAGGGTGAGCATTCCCTCCTTCGCTGGGAGAATCATAATGTTTTCACTAACTCTCCTGCAGCCTGATGCGGCTGAAGCATATTCATCACTAAGACACCGAAAAGCCATCGAGCTCATTAAAAGTGGCCATGAGGATGAGGGTGAAAATGATGATTCTGAGGAAACACGTGTTGCCGATAGTTTACTCATGGCTTCAGACTCCTTGTGAGGAGAATTGGATTCTCTGAAGTGAAAAAATTAAAAGCAAGTGCTTTTGTTTGAACTCATGTACCCTGGTCTCACTCTACATCTCAAAAATAACTAATGAAGTTGCTATCAATATAGCACTTGATGCTCTTTTAGTATATATTCTCAACATGTTGCCCCTTCAAAGCATCTGCAAGCCACCATGAGGCAGCGTGCAGATTTGTTATCACTATACACTACGTCATGTTGAACATCCGACGGTAAACAAAATAATACAAAGTACTATGATACAAGAGTAGCGCGGATATTTGAATGTTGGGGCTGGGGAGCAGTTGAAGTGGCAAGAGTGGTAGCAGCAGCGGAGTCTGTCGCGGCTCCTCGTGATGATTGTAGGATGAATATTGCAGGGCAAGAAGGCACACTCGTTGAGGGCCACTGTGCACTTGTGTGAGAGACTTTGTCATCAAATGTGATTTTTGAATGGCAATCCTGATTCCCAGCGAAGATCAACGAAACTCGCAGAACAGAGCCATAATCATATGTGCTAGGAAGTGAGCCTGAAATCATGGTGTTCCCTCCCCGAAACATGAAAGACTCAAGATACAAGACACTCACTTGAACTCGTGAGTATTTGACGCGTCGCATGCAATTTGAGAGGTTCAGGAGTATCTGTAAGGCTGTAAAGCTGCTGCTTGTCTACGTAGGGTCAGGGTCACATTCTTACCTGACCTCGACCCCGTTGACCCCGACACAACCCTAAATGGGTATTAATTCTGTGGCTAGAGCATACTTTCATCAGGTGCTTGTTAAACTTCCATTGAATATATTAAAAAGCATCAACTTTTTGTCCCTTCTATACGGGAGATACATACAAGTATTTCCGCTTTCTTTCTCAGCCACGCTCAAACTCCAGGCTCATCCCCAGCCATGATGGTGCTCAATATATTCGATTTTCTTCCAAAGTATACACTGGTCAAAGAGGTCACTAACTACAGAAAACATGTCTATCAGAATTTACTGCAGCCTTGCAGAAGAATTACCGACAACGTGGCTAGTTCCCTGTAACTGGGACAGCAAGGGCTTGAAATTCTTGTAGCTTATTAAACCCTTCGACCCGGATAGGCAAAGAAGCCCTACTTCTGGGAAGCTGAGCTGATGCATATAGTGCATCAATCTCAACCTGATAGTCGGACAATATCATCGGTCTCCTCGGAGAACCTTTTTGCGTGAATTGGAAAGGTTTGTCCGCACTTGCAATCAGTATCATCTACAAATAAGTGGATGGAAATAAGATTGACAGAGCCCAAATTTAGCGCTAAGCTAGTACTCACATGCTGCTGAATTCGCGCATAAACGGGAAGGAATCGATTGATAGCGGCGATGGATGGCCTAGAGAGTTGATCTTAGATTCATCTATAGAAAATACTGCCTGGAATAACAAACCATAAATGAACTACCGTCTCCCATAACTTCGGCCCTGGTGTCTCTCCATTGCCTAGTTGTACAATTACCCCCAGGGACGACTGGCCATGACCGAAGACAAGTGCAGAGATCACATATTCATTGAGGTTCCGAATTCTATCCTCTGTTCAGATTTTGTTATAAATCTGATGTAAAACTTCTTTGAGGAAAAATTCACGAACCGATTGGGATAGGATTAACCTGACCATTGCAACAAATTCAGTTTATCAAAAAAAAATCCAAGTAAAAAATGGGCGCCTACAAATTCTCCTGTTGATAGCATAATTTGATCGTTGATTCTTCCGAGCAGTTTGTAAAGTCCAGGTTTGCTTGGATGTGCAAGCGCAAGATCCCTGGTAGCGTAAGCAGGCGCACCATCAACCTCTGCATCAACAACCGGAAGATCATCTCCATCTCCAAGCTTTGTGGTAGAGGACGTCAAAGGCTTTCTTGACTTTCTTGAAGAGCTCATTAAAACTCACGGAGACAAAAACCTCGAGTGCTCCATCCCCTCGGGGCACAAATTTGCATTGGAAAATTGAGTTTAGTGTGAAGTACTCCCAGTCTTCGCCTTGAAACTCTGCATACATTTTTTTCATCACTTCACCGACACTTGACAGATCGCATTTGATGATGCTTACCTGACATCATGGAACTCAGCAGACCACTTTCTGTTCTGAAGAAGCGATGAGTGTACATATTACACCCAATCTAGGCTTTCGTAACTCACGATCCATACGCCGTGATTATCTTGACACCGGATTCCACTAATACGTCTCCAACAACCTTGTTCAAAAAGCGTCCTGCGTAGGCCT
Source organism: Collybiopsis confluens (assembly GCA_013368555.1). Lineage (NCBI taxonomy): Eukaryota > Fungi > Basidiomycota > Agaricomycetes > Agaricales > Omphalotaceae > Collybiopsis > Collybiopsis confluens. Next base: position 15,004 of record JAACJN010000147.1, on the reverse strand, counting down.
TATTACAGAGCAGATATCAATCTAAGCCATTCAACGATTATATAAAAAACACTGACCACCGCGGTCAGCTCGCTTAAAAATTTGAGTTTCAACGGATCTTGAGACCATGGCTATACGATAACAGCCATTATTAGTCAACATTTCAAAAGAGGTTTGACTGACTTCCAAGGCTGACCTCAAGAAGCCGTGGAGACGCCCATATATAATCAGGTTTCGTATCCTCAAAGCTTTGAAAGATTATCTCGCTTCCCGCAGCGCCCAGAGGGACAGAAACATGTGGAGAAATTGTAGCCATGATGAATCCAGATCGAGGCTGAATAACACCGTCTTAGCCTGAGATGAATTTCAATGACGGTGAATCATGACTTACAACCCAGAACAGATAGTACAATCCTGCAGAGTGGAAGAACTCCAACACCTGAGACCCGATGACCTTACCAGTAACAGGATAAGCCGAAGAGTCTAGGTCCCGACGTTATTGAATGTTGAAATCAGCGACGAGGATACGTAAACGTACCAGCCACCAGGCCATTGCGTGTGATGAAGTTGGCGTTCCAGTAAATTGCCTTTGGTACGAGCGACGTAGAACCTGCATAGTAATTGGTCAACGAGGCAGTGATAAACCACGCAGTCTGGGGCACTAACTAGAAGAATGAACGATAAAAGCGCGTTTGTCAAATTCTGGGCTATGGCGAGGAAGTGGCTCGAAGGTGTTGTGACCCAGATACAATTCCTCAAAAGTTGGCATTTTACAGATTGCTGGAGCCCACCCTGAGGCTTCGAAAACAAGCTTAACCACAAGTATTCCTAGGGAACTATTTTCATCGTTGACTAGGATATGGGTAGGGCGAACCATGTCCACAAGTCGAGCAACAACATTTGCTGAGAAGCGGGGAGATATGGGGAAGCCTGTAATACCCGCCCGTAACAATCCCTAGAGAATTAAATGAGAAGGGCAGGTTAGATTAGCGTAAAACGAGTTGCCACTAACGAGAATGATTGTGAAGAACAGTAAATTATCTGGCCTTTTATTGAGTATCAAACGCAGCATAAATTGCATAATTGACGCACTAATAGGACCGAGGATAACGACTACTGGAGCAGATAGAGTTGTGGAGCAATTGAACCCGATGCGACGCGCAATAAGCTTGCCAGCACGATGAACAGCAGGGACAACTTCTGCATATCTATAGTATCGCAGCTCCCCATTGCCAAGTGAGTGCAAAAGAACGGGATGGTTCGGATTTATTTCTCTATGAAAGTCGACAGCGTATTCGATGTTAAGTTCCTCTGGAGGTACTATAAATGGAGATGCAGTACATGAAGATGCCATGGTAGCTTTCCAAGTCAAGTCAACGCCAGTAATACTTATAAATGGCGGGACCCCGGTGCGTCGGTAAAGTGGTGAATGGCCCTGCGGGAATCGCTTGTCCTGTGGTTTATGTTAGTTCATCTTTATGCCTCGTCAGGCATACGATTGACCTATATGATCGTACAGCTTACACTTGAACAGGACGAGAGTTCAGGATATCTAAACTCACGAAAACGGAAGTGAGCCCCATTGTTGACACTCGTGGGTAAGATATGCGCAAGCGGTATAACAAAGTTAGTTGAACCGCCATCTTTCACCTTGAATATTCCACATCATGATACCATCACTCCGAGACGTTTGGAGATACTAATGTGAGACGTATTCTATTGTGAGACTTATTCAATGTGAGACTTATTCTATACTTTCAATGTAACTGGAGAAACTGCCTGCTTGGACATTCAGCAGCGCGTTAACACCGCGGGACCAGATCATTGGTCGCACGGTCGTCACGGTCAACGGGGTCGACTGAACCCCGATGCTGGGTCGATTCTCAAAACAACAATCGCAATTCTTGATTGACCACACACGATTCGCACCAGGAATTCGGGAGCGGCTTCGGAGCGCTCAGGGGGAGCGGGTCTGGAGGCGATTCTTCCCTCAATCATCGGTTCAATCGTGGACCCGGATCGAGGGCGTTGACCGCGACGTAGATAGACCCGCCGGAGCCCCGGCCAAGGAATCCTAGTGTGTTCAGTGTTCACAGTGGATGTTTTTACAGAAAGGTTCTTAGTTCTACAGGTATAACATCATGACATTTGTTCCCGAAAGGAATCCAATGAGTTCCTCCAAAAAAAGATGGAGATTGCTGGAAGATCAAGGGCCACTGTTTGGGCCAAAGCTTTCTTGGCAGGATTATTGCCGGCCTCCAATTTACAGTTCCCGTTGTTTACTTTGATTTAACCGTCATTTGACTTTTGCCTCGCTTTGAGTCTTCGACAGCTACCACTGAGTCACTGACCAGAGCATCACCATAGTTTTGATTGAAGATGATCAAGTCCGAGTGCAACCATTGATCATCATCTATTTACTATGATTTAAATCATGGTGTTCACTCTCAAATCTTAACAACGAAGTTTAATCAGAATCAGGGACAAGTCAATGATTTTGACATATACTTTCTCTGGCCGCATGATCACTGACTCGGAACATCCGACAAATATGGACTCTTATCATGCGAAAAAGATCCCAAAGTAGATGTATGGAGACATGAACGCTCACGTAGCTGAGCAGCGGAGAACGTTTAATCAGCGGCTCGTGTATAAACTATAGCTCGAGACCTTACTATACACTTCAAAACGTTTCAACTTCGGGAATCTGCTATTTTTTTCAATAGTATCAATAGAAAGAGGCATGCCGCCTGCAAGGATGTGAATGCAAGTGAGAAAAAAAAATCAGCGAAAACAAAGGCAGTAGGTTGGTCAAATCAGCACTATGCATGACACCGCCATTGATTCTTTTTTCGCTTGCATCGAAATATTCATCGAAAGGTCGGAATTTTGACTTTGTGCAGCTTGTTCTGTAAAGTCAAGATTTTACTCACTTCTATTATTTAGGAGCACGTACTTATTCACTCAAAGTGAGCTCTTCATTTTGGAAATGGAGACTTTCCAATTGTTTAAACAATTGGCGGTGTGAATACAAGAAAGACTGAAAAAATGACATAGATCTAGCAGAAATACTGCGATTTATGTAAATTTTGTATGTGGTATCTAGGAATGTTGAATATTCATTTGTGGGATTCCTTCAAATTTCGAGGTCATCGACGAGACTGTGCGGGTGCCAGAACGCAAAGTATCATCTCTGGGCTCAAATTTCTGTCTCTGTAGCCCTACTAGAATCCTTGAGAATATGTCAATATTACCCATGGCAAATTCCCACTAGTTGAGACTTCCTGGATGTTCAAAGTGCAGAGTTGATACTCTATTTTCTCGTTGGTTGGTACTTACATAAAAAGTCCTCATTCTTTTGTAGCTTTTCAATCCGTCTAAAATTTACAAATCCAATATAAAGTTGATGCAATTTATTGCGTGGGCTATCAACTCTCGGACCAGTACATGGATAGTACATAAAGTTAAATTGAGAACTGATTGAAGGAGTGGAGTGAAGAAGATTCTGAAAAGACACTATACCCGAGCTCTTGGGTATCGATGAAAAGATGTGAGGTGATCATTCCGGTGTTCCCGTTCGGATCTGCTGATCTTTTCCAGAATCAAAGTGATCAGGGTCTCCCATAGTTTCAGTTGCCTGAGTGATGTTCACTGCTACTGGACGCATAGGAAACCTGTTTCTGTGGTCAAATACTGGCTCTTCTCCTGTCATAGTTGCAAGTGTTTCAGCCACATTCAATGCAGCAAACGTTTTCTGCCGCGATGTGGCTGCCCAACCCAGGCTGACCCGAACATTAATCAACATGAAGGAGATTCCAGCTGCGTACGGCCAGATATCGGATCCGAGGAATTGAAGATTGGACCCTGATAGATAGGTCACAAAGACAAATATGGTCCATGCTCTGAATGGAGTGTTAAAACATAGCTCTCTGGTTACAAACATCTTTAGCAAATAATATTGACGTACGTGTAGATCGCAGCACTTTCAACAAAAATCCCCATAATTGACTGATCGGGGAGGTTAATCCAGGAGTCCTATGCCAAGAAAAAGGATTTATTTACCAGAAGGTTGCGCGCACCATACGACATTCCAAGTGTAACACGATTGATTCTCCAGATCTTGTACCCAATCATAACTAATTATTTGTTTGAGATTGGAAGATACTTGTGAAAAATATACATGGGACTTACTAGTGCTATAAAGATTGGTGCTGTTGCATAAACTCAGCTTTGTAGCCTCCTGAAAAAGTAGCATTTCTTCTTACCACAAGGTGAAGGCGCAGTCACTCGTGATCCATTGCCCAGCTTGTCGGGCGAATATATCCAAATCAGGGGAAAAACTAGCAAGTTGGACTGGAAGACCAATGCCGCAAACTACACTCACTGTGAAGACGTTGACAAGCTTTACAGTGAAAGAAACCTACCTGTTAGTCCAATCAATGTGAATACAGGGAATATGATCACATGCATATTATAGCTCCACACAATCCAAAGACGATAGATCTGCAAAGTGGGTTTGACTCGAAGAAATGGATTTCACGATAAAAGAACTTGGGTCTCTACTAACAATAAGTGCATCGGATGTAATCAACGACGAAAACAAGAATGCCGTTTTGACAACCAAGGAAGTTGCTCGAAGGTCACCATAAAATTGCTCAGCATTTTTTCCATCATCAACAAGCACAAAGGCTTGAAAAAGACGAAAAATGGTCAGAGTCCAATGCTGAAAGGCTGAAATGGGAATCAGCCCAAAGCGATGATAATTTTAAGATCCTTACAGTAGTCACAGTAAACGCCAAGATAACTGTGCCATAGCTCATAGGTTGCTTCCACAAGGCAAGAGTGCTCTGAGGCAAGCTTCTGTTACCATGCATCCTCTTTTGCCGGTATATGGTTAGGATGATAGAGCTAGCCGTCAGAACGAAGAAGATGCCAAATAGGAAACTCTCGATTCCAACAGTAGCAAGGTTTGTTCGTACAAGAGAGACCTGAGGCATGGTGGCGCTCACTGGGGAATGTCAAGAAAGCGTAAAAGAGACGGATAAATGAGTATATATATGGTATTATATATGTGTATATGGCTCCAATTAAAACCGCCGCGAGATTCGGAGATTGGGGTACGGCGGTTTGCATGTGTTACGTGTCGCGGCCTTGCCAGGATATCATGATGTTGTTACGTTCGCTACGTTCGCTAGTGCACACACACAGCCTGAGTGCCAACGCGAAACCTCTGGGGGATGCACAATAATTAGGAGAAGTGTTGATCATAAACGGGAGAAGCAGAGATATGCTCGAAACCTACCAATGAAATGCATCTCTTCTCCAAAAGTGTGCCGTATGTCCCGCCCTCCGCCCTCCGTCTTCCGTCAGCCTATCAGCGACAGAAGGTGCTGCTGGGAATCGACGGGAAACCAGTGAAAAAGAAGTGTATCAGCTGATGCTGATGCTGATGCTGGGCCTGAATAGAGCTGAATAGAGTTGCGGCTGAAACCCCAGAATGATTGGCAGCATCTTGTTCATCAAAGGGTGACAATTGCACCGTGAGGGCCCGACACCATGGACACCACGTCAGCTGAGCTGTACCCGAGGAGTCCGGTTGTCACCATACGTTTTTCATCTTTTCAAGGCAAAACGGGGGAACACCCCATTCAAATGCTATCTCGATGCTATCTCGTGCAGTGATGATCAAGTCTTGCTCTCGTATGGTGACTGCCCGCACTATCCTCTGGCAATGGCTCAAGCTGCTACTTTCGCCGGAAGCACTCCTACCATTTCGGATGCAACTCAAACCTCCGGAACCGCGTGAATCTCTCTTTCCCGCGCTCTTTTTTTTACCTTGTTCGACAGTGCCCTGCTCTTTTCTCGTCGATATTCGAGGACCTCTTACTTATATCCATCACCATTGTCATGCTTCTCCTAGCAGTCGTCTAATTCATTGCAAAAGTTGCTACGGAGAGTTCTGGAGAAATGTCTTGGTGTGATGCACCAGACCGCCGACCGGTTCTGATTGATCCCATCCCTCATCGGCCCTCATTTCATTTCTAGGTATTTTCTGCTACTCCCGGGGCCTTATTCGAACATTATCTGTTCAGATTTCAGAAACAACTGACATGTACGTGCTAATCACTCGTGCAGATTTAGCTTCTTGTGCGTAATGTTTTGGCAGCTTCAAGTTGATGTCCTCACTGAATCGACGGTTGTAGTCTTCAATGGTATCTGATACATCACTAACTGCCAGTGTTGCGTAGACACGGCGTCTTCTCCTCGTGCTTGGCTTTTTGCACGTGTGCTATCGTATGTAGTGTGTGTTTTGTATGCTTCTGCGTAGTTTCTTAAACATTAGTATCATGTTTTTTTCCCTGAGTCCTTGACTATACGCTCATACTTCGGACTCGTAACTGCCACATATTTTTCTCGCCCACGACCTCATTTATCGTTAACTTGAACCTTGTAGGTCCGCGCATCATTGAACGATATTATGAACATTATGGAGATCGGCATGATAAGTATGATATCAGACAGCCTGAACGTAACCTGATTGCATATACTATTGAGCGTTGGTGACAGACCCTCATGTGTGGGCCAATTGCTGTGATGTTATGATTGTGAGTGTGTGGAAATATACGTAGGCTGCAGGGTATCTGAGTGATACGGTCGTTTTTTATACATTGAAGTCGTCGAGAAGTGTCACTTCAAATACTGTTCTTAGTCACTGACATAATTCCGCATTTAGGTCTCAAGATCTCACAAGTCATTACTTGGCAGAGTCTTGAGAACTACTCACCGCGGCCAATGAGAATTGGGCGAGACTCTGCACTGGGCGGCTGTAGTCGAATTCAGTCCCCAAGTTGATCAAAACTGATATTAAGCCTAGGTGTGATCGTGCGAAGTTCCAATACAAACCTCATCACGATCTGATTTATTAATCGACAGATGCCTTTTAGTGGACAGCCTTTTAGTGGACAGCCCCGTATGATCATCTATTGCTGAATCAGGTGTGCTTAGAGAGCTGATCAGAGATCAGGTGCGAGGTACTCGTATTGTGAGGATGGATGGCGGTCCAAATCCTTATATAACGCCCCATACGCTTGTTATCGTGAACATCGTTCTAAAATGCCCACTCCGTACAATACCTACACTCTCCCCGATGGTATCGAGCTGTCCTTCACCGATAGCGGCGCCCCCCCTGGCTCGGATGATTATACCACAATTGTTGTCATTCATGGCTCAGTGTTTAACGCATGTGCGCACTTTTGATACCTTTCGCATTGTCTTGTCTTCTCATATCGCACAGATCAATTCCACAAGGTCCACGCGGAAGCCCACGCTCTCAATCTCCGGACTGTTCTCGTCCATCGACGAGACCATGTAGGATCTACACCATACTCCGCCGAAGAAGTCCAGGAAATCAAGGACGGAAGTCAACCCTTTTGGGAGCGTTTGGTATCGCAGGTCGCTCAATTCATCAGCATTTTCATCGAGAGGGAGAGTATCCCAAAGTTGAAAATGACTTCGTCTGTTATGTCCGGAGGCATAGCCCTCACGGGATGGTCTGCCGGATGTCAAATTGCTCTCTCCATGCTTGGTACAGTCCAGAATCCATTCATCAGTGATCAATTGTACTCCTTATTGCGAGCATACATCGGAAGGGTTATCATATACGGTGTGTGAAAGAATCTTTCAACTTCGACCCGTCACTTGAACTCTAACAATAATGATTTCTATAGACCCTCCACATGTCGCGTTTGGCTACCCACTTCCTGCAGACAACAAGAACTATATTCCGTGGGAGGACACTAGTCTGAAGCCAGAGGATATCCCGGCAATCTTCTCCAACTGGGTCAGCTCCTTCTACGATCATCCGTGCTATGATCCTGCAGCTGGAAGCTTACGATCTTCGGCAACGATACACGAACTAGATGGTCTTCGGCAGAAAGGAGAGAACCCCACTGTATCCACCTGGTCAGATGAAGAAAAAGCCAAGGGTATGGAAATGCCAGCTATGATCAATGAGATTTTGACGTAAGTTTCCTTCGTCCCACACAACTCGTTGAACGTCTTTCCCATCTGATATACCTAGCTTCACTCCCCCTCCGCAAGCTACTCTCCATAAGCTCGTCACCAAAGCGTTATTCGACGCCGACAGTGCGCGATCTTGGTTCCCGAATGTAAGTGTGACTTACATCGGAGTCACTCATACCATTTGGATGTGTGGTTGGGGGGAAATTACAACCAAAAGGCGACACCAAGAGACCCCAGGAAGAGAAATGCGCTTCCTCGACATGGACGGGGCTAATCACTTCGTGAGTATCATTCCTTTGTATCCTCAGCTGCAAAACGCTCAATGACCCTTCTGTCAAAGCCGCACTGGAGCAAGCCCAAGGAATTTATGCAATATGTGGCAAATGCGGTTCGACCTGAAAAGTAATTCGCGAGAGTCCCCAGCCGTGTACAAAAGAGAGTAAAATACTTGTTGAATGTCAATCGCGATCTTGAGACCTCTGTAAAAGACCAGCCTTTTTTCTAAATATACGCATTGTTCTAAGACTTGGGTGGGTGCACTAAAGATTTCCTTATTTGGTTGGTAGTCATTCGCAGTGTTGGCTTGACTTCGGACGGCGGCGTGTAAAGCTTAAAGTATCAGTAAGATTTTTTTCTCCCTTTTTTTGGAAAAAGATAATGTGTTGTTGCTGCTATAACCGACTCACATGAACTCCATCTAAAAAGGTGCCAGACCTGATCTCAAACGCAGCTGCGTCAGGTTAGCGAGGCAGCTGCAAAGTTATCTCTATCTTTTCGATAGATCCGATTTTGGCGAAGTGTTTGATTTAGGGTATGTAGGATATTTCACTCGAGTAAAAACCAGTTTTCTGATGGTTTTTTTCCTGCTGGCCTGAGGTATACTTATGTAATTTTCGTCTGAATTTCATTCCGCTCAATATCTACTCGAAGGAGGAAACGTATATCGATTTTCATTGCTCTTTTGTTTTGATAGAAATATAACATTTCATACATGTACGTATAAGTGAAGTTTCAAATTGGAAATTCGCTTGACGAAATTTTTTCTAAATCTCGTGTGTATTACTTATCTCACCTTAGGGGCCCCAGACCCCTGCACAGAAGATCATGGGATTAAAGTCCACAGAAACAAGGTGCATGTTGGAGCGGAAAGATGAGTAGAAGGGAGACGTACAATCCAGCCACGGTAGTACTATGAATATCCACTACTCCGCCTTTGCGATGTTCCTCAAGAAGGCTGGTATAGTCCGCCATGGATATTCAGCAGCGAGTCCGTCGTGAGGCATTTTGCATCGGAGAGCGCGAAGATGAACCATCCATGCACCCAAGTGATAGGATACCTGGGTGTAGGAAGCAACGAAGAAGCCGAAGAGGAAGGACTCGTGGTTCACCATTGAGGTCGAAAGCGTGATATGTACCCGAGGACGTTCAGAATACACGGTGCTGTAGAACTGGGAACAGAGGGATTGGGCGGTCGTAGGATGAGGCGGTGCACGCGTCGGAACCCGCCAGGACAGCAACAGTATACACAGGTTATCTCTAGATAGAACTGAGTGAGGTGTGAGTAGTGTTCTACTGACGATAGCCTTGGAAGAGCAGAGTGGTTGTTGGTGCTTCCTAGCTTCAAGTTGGTCACTGGTGGAATTGGCTTTCGAAGAGGGAGTGTGGTTGTGATAGACTGCGCTTCCTGGATTTTCTATCAGAGAGCTAAAGGATGTAATGATAAACACACAGCTCACCTCAGCCATTATGGTGCAGCCAAGCAGCCCGGCCTGTCATCTCAGACGCGTAAACGTCATGTATTTCTGAATCTCTGTTTACAAGGACAATAAACTTCAATCCTCAAAAGTTCATTATATTCGTGGAAGACTTACCTGATTTATCTCTGCAACGACCACCCGTGATTTTGAGTTTGAATCGGCTCGATGTAGAAAAATTGAGTTTGGGACATGGACGTTGACTGAAAAAGGAGGCGGATCAAGATCGGACCGAAATCCACTCGAAATCAACATTCACTTCCCGCTGTCCCTCATACACTTTGACTCTCTTTCTTCCCACTTCATCATTCGATTAATGGGCATATTTCACTCATTCCCTATGCGCAGCTGGAGCCTGCGCAGCCCTCTCCATAAATGCGGTAAGTTATTGCGGCATCCGATCGCTACAGTCATCTGTAGTGGTTAATAGTGGAGCTTTTGAGAGGGATGGAAGCTTTGTCCAAGCGTCTCTGCTGGTAAGGACTCAGGAGTGATGGATGCGTGAACGCTGCCCTGCATGACTCATGACTCAGCATGCAGGGCTCTCCGCCCGCCATCATCAGCTCGAAAGGCGCCGCTGCCTGAAAAGGCAACTCTCGCACCATAAATCAGTCTTCATCTTTTCTTATTTCCTAGGTCGAGTCCCGAAATCGATTATCGTTGACAGACGACGCTGGATTACGAGCATGGGCAAGAGGTTTTGCCACCACCGTCGTGCGTTGTTTATTTTTCAACAAAGATTTTTTGCTTTTTCTATTTCATTCATAAATCAAGTTTAGGCGATATACCGCGAAATTGTTTGCGTTTTTACTCAAGACCCGTCGAATCATACCGTGTTTATCGACTCTTCTCAGCACACGCGCGCCATGATCGCTGCTGCCGCCTTTTTACTCAAAAATATCCATTGGACATGGGACGACTCGTGGTTAGACCAGCGATGGAAGGACGCCGCATTGGAGCGAAAAGAAGATCTGGGCAGATGAAGAAGAATGGCGTCAGAGAATCAAGAGTAACAAAGAACGTCTTGGGAAACGGAGAGCGTCGAGGGGCGCCCTCAAAGACCTCCGGAGGTTCACTTGCGGTATGGTGCCATAAAAGGAGTACAAAAAAGCAGCCAAATAATACATTGACGAGGCCCGGCTCTACGCGTCCAGAGGGTCTTCCCCGACTTTTCGAGTCACAAAGGGGCGAAATTTTCTCGAAGGGACACTGGTACCCTCCCAGGCACCTCTCAACAACAACAACAACCAACTACGCTCCTCCCTGGCCCCGTCTCCGATCGAGTCACTGTCACCACCGAATCCGCCGCCGCAAGAGTCGCGTCTCTATTGATGGTTAGGGAAAACTGAAGCTAAAGTCACCTTTTGCACATTCGGAATTCTCACCGTTTGTTTACTATACCACGTTACCTACAGAGTTCATGCATCAAGTATTGTTCAATCCCTCGTAGCACGGAGATAGTGACGACTAAGCATAGCCTAAACACGTGGATATAGGATGACTTTACCGTTAAATGTAATGCATATCTGTTAGTTTTGACAGATGGACAATATACAGCGAGTCATACCTTCTTCGTCTTCCTCTTTTCCATTCCATTTTTCCCCATCCAGTACCCCAAACCTGCTCTTCATCGGCTCTGCAAGCATTTCAACTTCTTTTTCATATCCTGGACCAAGAGATTTTGCGTATTCATCCGTTCCAGGGTCAAAACCTCGAGCAATCTGCCATTCTTGAAGGGCGGAATAGATGTAGGACGAGGCGGTGTGTCCTAGAAACCCACTAGAGCTTACATTCGGAAAAGGTAGGCCCAATGTTTTCCACTGATCCTTTGGGATGGGTGTTTTTCCATTCTTATCGCATGACCAGTAATAACTTTTCTCTTGAGCCCACGTGGCTAAAGTGTCCTCAGAATATTCCACATTCGCTGGAATATTATGGATAAAAAGAAACACAGGAGCGGATTGGGAGGATTCATCTATGCACACAGAATCCGGTATTGTTCCCTCTTCAAGGAAAAAATAAACCACTGGGTACGGAAGGACTAATGGCAAAGAAGATCAACTGATGACCATCAACTACTTCAAAGTGCACGCACTGAAAAGCTCGTCTCGATCATGTATTGGAATATTGAGGCGGTCAAATACTCGAGACGATTGAGAGAGCCATATCATCCAAGAGGTTTGATCAAGAGGTATAACACCTGGGCTGTTTAGATAAATAACGGCTTGCCCCTGCCCGTGTACTGCGCTCCTCGGAAATTAACTCTGATCATCCAGATTGAGCATGGAGGAGCGAAATAAGGAAATGTCTTACAGACCGTGTAAGTTTCCCTTGGATATCTTGAGCAATACACTCTTCACTGTACCACCTGAAGCGCATCGTCGATGCAGGTAATCTCACAAGCGGTTCCGGATTCCTCGATCCTGAATAAATGGTGTCAAAGCGGAATTTCCGCCTACTCTCTCCTTCTGACTGATTAGGGTATATCCAGTATTGTTTTGCGAGGCCCATTGCGACATTTAGAACAAGGATATCAAGTAGGTGGAATCCAGACTGGTGGAGTTGAGCAAAGGATTTTGCTGAAGATGTCTGTTTGATGACGTTCAAATTTGGAGATAGCGGGATTTTTTTGTCGCCCCATTTTCGAAAACCGGGCATTATGTAGTTTGTGTAATCGTTGCTCCAGTCAGGCTTGAGCATTGGACCATCGCACAGACAATTTCGGTCTGTATCAAACCAAATATTGAATACCGATTCCTGCAAAGCAATTAGTAAAGACTGGGAGCCGCACAGGTGTTACACTCACTCGAAACAAACCAACGTAGAGCGACATCCAGAAATCCGGCCCTTTAAATAAAACGTATGCGGCAGGGAGGAGCTCTAAAAATGCATTCAAAAATCGGCAAGAGGGCGTCGTTGCCGTGGTCACTTACCACTGTGGAAGAGTAAGGCAGGGACAGTTGATTTATTGATACCAAACAATTGCCAGGTATTGGGCGACAAGCTAGATAAATTCATGTGTTCCGAGTGGTGTTCCAAATAGCACAAAACTGACGAAACTGACTTTGAGTGAGCATATTGTAGAAAATCTTGTTTCCATTTCTGCAGAATTCAATAACACGAATAAATCACTGCAATGCGCTGGTGGTGCCAAAAGATCGAAAACTTACAGCGTGGGCCCCAGGACCATGGTACGTGAACATGGTCCATTAGTTTTTGTACCATGAATAAGGGCTGTATGGTAATGCCGCGAGGCCGTTACAACCCACTCCCCGTTGCCTCGATGTTCACTCCAGATATCTCTCCCTAGCTCCTTAATTGCACGTATATGCCCTCGTTTTATGTAGTCGTACTGCCGTAATAAATAAATACGTGAGGGCAAGATAGCACAAAACGCACTTCATCTTCGTCGCCGTCCTCTTCCCTAGTATCATGCGCTTGCCGAAAAGAATAGTAAATATTGTTAGTGATAATCTGATCTCTTCCAATAGTATTGATTGTCGCTTCATCTTGAATGGTAACTCGCGAAGAATGCGAAAAGGACTCCACGTTTCTACTTGCGCCGCGATCTTCTGAACGTTCTGGCTCTACGGGGAACATGGTGAGGGTCAGCAGTTGAGCTGCGAACGTGGGAGAGATGCTGTCGAATGTCATGTCCTTTCGATATCGTAATCGGACTAAGTATAGGCTGTGTGGAGGCGAGGAAATGGATATGTTTTCGATAATTGTGGAATTTGAGGAAAAGGTTGGGAGCTGCATATAGAATTCCAATGAACGTGCTAAGTCAAGTCTACATAGACTCCGAGTCCCAAGTTCTGTTCTCGTTCACGGTTTCCTTTAGAGATCCGGCAGTCAGAGGACTCTGGCGGTCGCCGAGTCCGAAAAAGTGAATCACTGATTGACCCAAGTTAATCGAGGATGACTCATTATACGGATTCGGACTCACTATCCAGAGTTGCTTTCGTGCTTCCACCATCCCGGCGAACTCTGCTCGAAGTGCTCTATCCCTCGGCATGGCTCCGACATCTGAAGGATCACGGATGTTCGTAGACCAAACATCATCCTTTTGATGGCGCATGTTGAGCTCCGAGACCAATTCTCGTTGACAGCCTCAGACGACGCCAGTTGCGGTCATGGGGTAAAGGTTTCGCGATGAATGTAGCTAATATGTGTCCCGTTTGAATTTTTTTGAGCTCTTATGTATGATCAATGACCCTTAGGCACTCTATCGTCAAATCGTCCGCACTTTTAGACAAAGCGTTCCTTGGCGCTGTATTCACCGATAACTCTGAGCTCACTGACGCCATGGTCGCTACCGACAAAATTTTGCTGAAAAAATGTCCACTGGACGTGGGATGACTCGGGGTTGGATCACAGATGGAAAGACGCGGCACTGGAACGTAAACGAGCCTAGGAGGCTGAAGAGGGACGCCGTACAGAATGAGAAATGTCGAAGAAAGTAAGAGAGTTGTACTAGAGCATGCAGAAGAACGTGGAAGAGTTACAGGTAACCCGAAGAACGTCATAGAGAAGATACGGGGTCGAACAAGAGCGTCGTGGGGTTCTACTAAGGAATCAGAAGAGTTTAGTCACAGAGGAGTCAGCAAGCGTAACGCAGTCCGAGATTTTCGGGAGGAGCGCCCAGACCTCCCGACCTAGCCTACTGGAAAGACGTTCTCGTCTTTGACTATCCAAATGACGAAGAATGGGCTGCTCTTATCAGGCAATCTGAAATAGACGCGGAGAAATCCCGATGCAGTCGATACGAGTAACTCCTTATCATTGTCTGTCAGCGGTAGCACCTCCGAACATACAAGCGTCTTAATCTCCCTCAGTCTCATCAGAGCCTGAGTTTGTCTGTTTTTCATTTGCAGGATATGGCTGCGTTCACTAAACTGAGCCCCCAGTAACAATCCCGCCCAAATCCAATACGGCTGATCAAGGACTTGGAAGCCTCTCTGAAAAAAAAAGATTATTGAGAGATCTCACAGAGGACCAAGCCGGTCTAGTTCTGCTAGCATTTCAACTCCTACCTCTACCAAAATCGGTCTTCCACGCGGAATTCCAACGTCCAACACGCCTCTAAAATGCAAAAAACGAATACCAAAAGAAGGACTGGGTCCTTCGGAGGTGAGCATTCGTCGAGCTGTTTATTTTTTCTGATGTGTTCCCCTTCACTGTACTCCAGTCGAACTCGGTCACAACATCGTCAAACCCCGACGGGCTACGAACGACGACAGCGACGACGA